>JAQJIZ010000005.1:877236-1141557 GCA_029873605.1 Rhodosporidiobolus sp. SP3-3/4
CGCCGACGAGCCGAACCACCTCATGGCGCTCATGGGCAGGGTGCGTCTCCCTTTCTTCGCACCGGTGTATGAAGAACCACCTTCTCCTCGCCAGTTGTCTCTCCCCAGACGGCCGGTCGAGGCGTAGACCGGTCTGTGGAGTCACGACTAACGCTGCTCTCCTCTCCCCTCCAGGCCCGCATCCAGTTCTCCTCGCGCGCCTTCCGCCCCGCGCTCAAGACGTACCAGCAGGTCCTCCGCCTCGCGCCGGCGTTCCAGCCCGACCCGCGCATCGGCGTCGGCCTGTGCTTCTGGATGCTCGGCGACCGCGAGAAGGCCAAGAGGGCGTGGGAGCGGAGCATGGCCGTGGTGAGCTCACTTCCCTTTCGCTTTTCCTGCCCTCCTCGCGCAGACGAGGGCTTCGAGATCGTAGGACGGAACGGACTCACTGATTTTCTTTCCTTCGCGCAGAACCCCTCCTCCTCCTCTCCCTCGGCCCCGCTCCTCCTCGGCCTCGCGCACCTCAACGCCTCGAAGGACACGCTCCACCCGGGGGGCGAGCCCGCGCGCGCGCACGCATACGAGACGGGCCTCCGCCTCGTCCAGCAGGCGTTCAAGAAGGACAACACGTCCGCCACGGCCGCCGCGATGGCGCCCATCGCGGCGCACATGCAGATGATGGGCGGGCAGGGGGCGGCGAATGTGCGTCGAGGTCGACTCTTTCTTGCTCCTATTCCTCCTTATTTTGTCGAAGAGGAAGCTCATGTGAGTCTTGTTCTTCTACTTACAGGCACTCAAGCTCGCCGAGCGCATGCTCGCCTTCGCCGACTCGCGCCTCCTCCTCGCCGAGGCGCACCTCGCGCGCGCGCGCGCGCTCGACTCGGACCCGGAACGGGCGCCCTTCGCGGGCGAGGACGTCCTGGCGAGCTACCAAGAGGCGGCCAAGGCGAACCCGGACGAGGTGATGGCGCAGTTGGGGGTCGGGAACCACTACGTCAGGACGGGTACGTCGGCGGGTCGCTATTCTCTTCTTGGCTGTCTTCTCCGTCATGGGAGAAGAGCCGGACTGATGCAGCGCTCTGTCGGACTTACAGAGCAATTCCCCGCCGCCATCAACGCGTACGAGACGCTCCTCCGGCGGCACCCCAAGTGCGTCGAAGCGCTCGCCGCCCTCGCCTCGATCAACACCCACCTCGCCTTCACCTTTCACTCCGTCTCGGACTCGGCCGCCGCGCGCAAGGCCGCCAAGGAGCACTACGGCGCCGTCCTGCGCGTCTTCTCCGCTGGCGTCGAGGGCGGCGGCGCCAACATGGCCGTCGCGAAGAGCGAGCGCGTGCGCGTCCTCGCCCAGGACCGCGACCTGTACGTCGAGGTCGCGAGGCTGTGGAGCGACGAGCCGACGGTCGAGCGGAGCCTGCAGGCGTGGGAGAAGGCGGCGCAGATCGAGGAGGACAACGCCGACGACGATGCAGAGGAAGAGCCGGAGGAGCAGGTCAAGGCTGACAAATCGCAGGAAGAGGACGGCGCCAAGCCGAAGAAGGACAGTAGCAAGAAGGACCCGGTCGACCCGCGTGTGCGCAACAACCTCGGCGTGTGCCACTTCAACCGCCGCCCGCTCGGCCAGGCCGGCCCGCACCTCGACGTCGCGGCCGAGCAGTTCGAGCTCGCGCTCGTCGCGGCCGCGCAGCGCGGCGCTGCCGGTGCGGCGGACCAGGCCGAGACGGACGCGATCATGACGGCCGTGACGTTCAACGCCGCGGCGGCGTACGAGGCGAGGGGCGAGAGGGAGCAGGCGAAGCAGGCGTGGGAGCAGGTCTTGAGGGCGCACCCGGAGTTTGTCGAGGGTGAGTCGCAATTTCCGTTCTTGCCTTCCTCTTCTTCAAGACAGCGAAACTGATGCACCGGTTTCCATCGTTTTCAGCCAAGGCCCGCCTCGCCCTCTTCTACCTCAAGTCCCGCCACCGCACCGACTGGGACCGCGCCCACGTCCTGATCAAGGAGTCGCTCACCACGAAGGAGACTGCCGAGCTCCGCGCGCTGTACACCTACTTCTTCGTCGAGACGGGCCAGCACCCGCTCGCGCGCGAGTTCGCCCGCGACACCCTCAAGCGCATCAGCCGGCACGACCTGTACGCGCTGTGCGCCTCGGGCATGCTCTCGTACCACGACGCGCGCGAGAACAAGAACCCGAGCAAGGACGCCCAGCGCGACCGCTTGCAGAAGTACACGCGCGCGGCCGAGTTCTTCGACAAGGCGCTGCAGCTGCACCCGCAGTGCGCGTTCGCCGCCCAGGGGCTCGCCATCGCTCTCGCCGAGGGCGCGCTCGGGAATGGCCCGCTCGACGCCGCGGCGGCGAGCGCTGCTCCCGGCGCACCGGCGGGCCAGGCGCCCCAGCCGCTGACGGAGCACCAGTCGCGGCTGAGGAATGCGCGCGACGCGCTCATCATCCTCAACAAGGTCAAGGAGAGCGTCAACGAGGCGAGCGTGTACGTCAACATCGGGCACTGCCACTTTGCGAGGGACGAGCACGACAAGGCCATCGAGAACGTGCGTCTTTTGCCTTGTTTCTTCCCCAAATCTCCTCCTCCTCGTTCCGAAGGTCCAACTGGTGGGAAAAGACCGATTCTTACCCTTTTCTTCCTCCCCTTTCTGCCGCAGTACACCATGGCTTCGAAGCGCTACTGCAACGACCGCAGCGCGACTTACCTCTGGTACCTCGCACGTGCGTGGTACCACAAGTCGCTTCGCGAGCAGAACTACTCGGACCTGCAGAACGCCATCCAGGTCGGCGAGAAGGTGCGTCTCGACACACTGTCTTCCTCTTTCCAGCTCTCACCAAGCGTGCGAGACTGATTCTTGACTTGTTCGCATAGGCCACTGCGCTCAACCCGAAGGACCTCGCCAACGTCTTCAACATGGCCGTCCTCAAGCAGAAGGGCTTCGAGATCCTCTCGGCGTTGCCGAACGAGCGCCGCACCTCCGCCGAGCTCAAGTCGTCGCTTGAGCACCTCCAGGCTTCGCAGACGTACCTTTCCTTCCCTTCCGCACCCGAGGGATGAGAGCAAGTCTGACCTGTTCCCTTTCCCTCCTGCAGCCTCTTCGAGCAGCTCGCTGCCGACACTGCTCCACAGCCCGCCTACCCGCGCGACGTCGTCAAGGCCCGTCTCTCGTACAGCAATTCGCTCCAGAAGCGCTTCCACGACATCCTCGCGCGGCAGGACGAGTACGAGCAGACGGAGCAGGGCAAGCTCGACCAGGCGCGCCGGCGCCGCGAGGAGGAGCAGGCGAAGCGCGACGAGGCCGAGCGCGAACGGCTCGAGCAGATCAAGCGCCAGGCCGAGGCGCTCGCTGAGCAGCGCAAGAAGATGCGCGAGGAGGCGGAGCAGTGGGCCGCGCTGTCGAACCAGTGGGTCGACGACGATGAGGAGGAGGGGAAGAAGCGCAAGGGCGGCGCGGGTGGGGGCAAGAAGCGGAAGACGAAGATGAAGGATGCGGATGAGGGCGAGACGGAGTCGGAGGGCGAGGAGGGCGAGAAGCCGGCGAAGAAGAAGAGGGCGGCGAAGCCCAAGGTGCGTCTTTGCTGTCTCTGTTCTCTCCCTGGTCCTTGCCTTTCGAGGTACGGTACTGATATCATCGATCCGCCAATTCGCAGGAGAAGAAGGAGAAGGGGTCTAAAAAGAAGTCCAAGGCGGCGCTCGCTGCTGCGGCGGCGGACGGCGACGAGGGCCGCAAGATGGACGTCGACGAGCACTACGACGAGGACGACGAGGACGCGCCGATCCGGGCGCCGAGGCGCAAGACGAGGGTCGGGAAGAACGTCAAGTCGGCGTGCGTATTCCTCCCCTTCTGTCTCTTCCCCTACTCCCGCTGCGACTTCCTTACCATGTCCTGCTGTCTCTCTTTGCTCTATTCGCCTCGTACACCTCGACTGACGGTTCCTCCACCACAGCGAGTTTATCGAGTCGAGCGACGAGGACGACGAGTAGCTTGTGCGGCTTCACAGGTTGCAATCGCAGGGGCTTATACCGCTTCACCTGACGCTGCACGAGAGCGAGACGAGGTCGGCTGAGCCGGGCTCGAGGAAGCCGCTGCAAGCACCGCCGAGAGATGGAAGTGGAGCCCACCGCTTTTCTTCCTCTTCCTTGTCTCCTTGGCCGGGCGATGCGACTGCTGGCTCTCTCTATCCCCCGCTCTCTCCTTCCTTCTCGCACGCTGTATCGCTCTGCTTTTGACTAGTACGATCCCCATTTACCCCTTCGCCGCCGCCCACTTCACTCACCCGTCCGCCCGGTCTTCGACTCCTTTCTTCCTCCTCTCTTCGTCACACTCTCGTCTTCGCCCTCTGAATGACGATCAGCACGAGGCTGGCGGGTCGTAAGGACGTCCTAAGCATCTCGTTCGTCGAGGACGTGCTGTTCTTGTCGCCCCCACCGCGTGAGCCGCCCGCTTCTCCGCCCGCCCTTCCTCGACTCGCTGCAGCCAGGACGGCGCTGTACGGCCTCGCAGCGCCAATCATGGCTGCGATCTTGCCCTCCGAGCCATCGCTGATCCTGTCCACCCACTCGCAGACCCGCCCTCGCCGTCTCTCGAGACTCGGGAGGAGCTCGCCGCTCGCGAGCCCACCACCCACGATCCGGTCCTGCGCGGTCAGATCACGCTCGTCACCAACGCACCGCGTAAGGCTCGCCGGATCAAGGTCGACCTGCTCGGGATCGCAACGCGGCACGGAGGAGACGGATCTCACTCGTGCGTCTCTTTCGGCAACTCCGCTGCTCTCGGGTCGCCTTCTTACGTTTTCCTCCCATAGCTACGAGCAAGGACCGACGCTCGAGAAGAGCCTCGAGATCTCGCTGACGGGAGAGCGGTTGGAGAGGGGCACCCACACGTCCGTCCTCCTTTTCCTCCGCCTCCTCTCTTCTTTCCCGCCATCTCTCCTCCCTCGCTGCTCTGCAACTGCCTCCCCCTCCATCCCGGCCACGACCTTCACCCTCTTACGCCCGCATCGCCTTATCGCCCCCACCTCGGTATGCTTGACTGCATGCCGAGGCCGCGGCTAGTGTCTTAATTCCGCTTTTTTGACTGGCTTTGCCTTTTGTTCGCGCAGGTGGGACTTCTCCTTCATCATCCCGTCCGCGACGGCAGTGACTGAACGGTCGGTATACGGGACGGTGCGGCATACGGGTATGTTGTCTCTCCTTCCTTTCCTGCTTCGTCCCCGTATACTGATCCTACCCTTCCTGTCCAGTCCGAGCAACACTCCATGGCGTCGGCAGCTTCCGCGACTTGTCGAGCCTGCCGAAGCAGGTCTGGTTCATCGCCAACCCGGCGGCTCCGGGCGAGCTTCCTTCTGGTGCGTCTTCTCGCCCTTTCTCTCTCATCGAGCCCCCCTCTCACGCGTTTTTTCCGTTTTTGCAGGTCTCGAGATCGACGTCCGACAAGCAACTTCCGAACTCGGCCCTATCGCTCTACACATCTCGTCGCCGCACCTCACCGTCGCCTCCCTGCTTTTCCTCGGCGTGACGTTCGAGCAGCCGCCAGAAGGGCTCAAGGTCATGAGCGTGCAAGCGTTCGTCAGGCAGGACTTTGCGATCCACTGTGCGTTCTCTCGCTTTCCCACGCTCGTTCCATTTCCTAATTCGCTCTCTTCGTGTAGATTCGACCAAGGACGTTCCTATACAACATCCTCCGATCCAGCGCAAGCTCCTCTTCTACGTCGACTCGTGCGCCTCCCCTCTATCCTCTTCATCCGCTTTCCGCTCACCTCTTGCTCTCTCGTAGCACAACTCCTCTACCTACCTCTACCGAGGACCTCCTCGACCGCCCCAACCTGTCTCGCGGAGCACCTCCTCCTCTCGCCTACGAGCCTCGAGCTCTCCTTCCTCAGCCTCTTGCCCGTCTCAACGGCGGAAAAGAGTGGACCTATGCCCGCGTTACTCGCATCCCGGACGACGACTCGGTTCGACCGACGACGCTCGCCGGTACAGACACGCCCATCAAGGTCGAGCACTCGCTCGTGTGCCAGGTCCGGTATCGGTTCAAGGGCAGCAAAAAGGACCAGGTGCTCGAGATGGCGACGCCGGTTACGATCGCTTCCGTGCGTGTTCACCTCCTTCGCAGCCCCTTCTTCTCCCCTGACCTTCTCTTCCCGCAGTGCTGCTGCCTCACCTCCTCACTCCTCCTTCCCGAGTACCGCTCGCGCCCACACCACCCCTTGTCCTGTTCATCCGCGGCCGGTTCCACCTCCCGCTCCGCCTCCTCAACGCCCTTCAACCGCTCCCGCTCCGGCTCCCTCTCCCGCCCCAGCGGCGCTGTCGCCGCACACCCCGAAGCCCTCACTGCCGCAGCCGGCGGCGGGACGATCGGTATTGACGATCCAAGCGGGAGTATCACGCCCTTCCACCGCCGTTGCCTGTGCAACACGCCGCTGCAGCAGCTCGTCCAGCAGGAGGGCGAGAAGCTCTGCGGCGCCGCCGAAAGCCGGAGCCGGAGCAGGGCCGGGACGGTCAGCAGCGGGGCGGGGGCGTCTGGGTCGGGCGAGATCAGCCGGAGCGGGAGCAGGAGCCACAGCCGCATTGGGCTTAACCGGCTCGGCTCGGGCTTCGACGGCGTCGAGGACGGGGACGCGGCCACGGGCGGGACGGACAGCGAGGACGGCGGGCGAGGGCGGAACCCTCGCCCGAGGAAGATTGGCGAGACGTACGAGGTCGAGCCCGAGGCGGTCGTCTTTGGCGGGCTCGGCATTCGCGATCCCTCACGGCTGGCAGCGTCGAGCGGGACCTCGTGGGCGGCGCAGGGCGAGGCGTTGAGGCCGGCGAGCGGGCCCTCGAGGGCGACCGTCGGGCAAGCACGACCGACAGCTGCTCGGGCGACTGCCTAGAGGAGCACAGACGATATCTCTCGCATATAGACCACTCTCTGCCGCACTGTGTATCACTCCCCCCTAAAAGCTGTCGAGGTTGCCGTTTTCTTTCCGTTTCTCCTGTAGTCTCGTTGTTAGCTGTCACTTCCGCGGTTTTCTTCCTTTCCCTCGAGGTCGTGCAGTGCGGGAAGCCATACACGATCCGTAAGTAGCGCTCTACACCGACCCTCCTTCTACACCTTCTCCTCTTTAGGCTTTTCCTTCGCAGCGAACTTGCTGTGCCCGCGAATGCGCTCGCCGAAGGTATAGAGGAGCGGGCCCTGCGTACGGAGAGAGGGTCAGATGAGGGGGAAAAGGAAGATAGGCGAAAAGAGAGAAAGGGAGAAGGGGAGAAAGGCATGAAGAGAGAACGGGAGTCAGATAGACAGGGAGGGCAGGACTCACGGCAGGACAGCCGATGGCGATGGCGACGAGGGCGAGCACAGTGCAGCCCCAACCGTAGCCGATGCCGCTGTACACTGTGCCAGGAAGGGGAGTCAGCTTCTACCGCCGGTCAGGGTAACGTCCTCGCCGCATTGCCATGTCGACGCTCGATGTTCGACGCTCGACGCTCGCACAGCCACGAGATTGGATGAGCGAGGCAGGAGAAAAGGCGGGAGGAAAGGACTGACTGTAAGGTGCGAATAGAGGGAAGGCGAAACCGCAGATTGAACGGGCGCAGGTCGTCGCGGCCATCGCGGACGCGGCGTGCAGGGTGAAGGTATCGATGGTGTAGGTCGTCATGGATTGGAAGATGGTTATCATGGCGGTGCCGATCAGCACGAGCCCGATGTCGGGGACTGAAGGGGGGAAAGTGCGTAGAGAAAGAAGAGACGACGTTGTCAGTTTGTTTCGCACCGCCAGAACAGGAAAAGAAAGCGCCTCGTACCGATCCAGTGCACATGCTTCTGCGCGCCCCACCCGTAGATGAGGAGGCCGGCCGGGAGGAGAACACTGGCAGGAATCATGAGCGGCAGTCGGAACTCGGGGCGGCCCTTGCCGTTCTCCCTCGCCTTCAGCCGGCGATAAAGGACGTCGAGGAGACGGGCACCCCCTTGCGAGGCGATGAAGAAGCCGATCATGAGGGCGATGAAGTGGAGAGAAGCGATTCCGATGTTCTGGCCATAGGTCTCGCGGTAGACCGACGAGGTTGACACGATGAGGATGTAGATGATGCCGTAGATCAGAGCCTACCGAACGGGAAGGGGTTAGGCGTGGACGCGAATGGAAAGAAAAACGGGAAGGGGTCAGGCGAGGACGCGAACGGAAAGCAAACGGGGAAGGGGTCAGGCGTGGTCGCGAGCAGAGAGAGAAGACGGCGCACCATGTACGCAGCGATCAGTTGCAGGATCGGCTCGTGGTAGAAGAGGACGAAAGGGCGGCTGTGGAGGGGATGTGGGAGGAAAGGGAGGTCGGGAAGATCGAAGGAAGCAGATGGGTTGGAGATCAGTTGTCGGGTTCGACGAGGTAATCAGGGGAAAGGTACGCACACCATGCCGTGCGCGATGACCTCCCTCGTCGTCTTGCGCTTCCCGCCGGCTTTGGCTTCGAAGACGGTCTGCACGCGGGGCGAGTCCGCTGGAAGACCCATCTCCTTCTTCAGGGCTAGCGCTTGACGGCGCAACAAGACCGGTCCATAGGTCTCCGTTAAGACGAAGAGGCCGATGAGCTGGACGAGAGCGGAAAACTGCAACGCAGGAATGTCAGGACGGGATGTCGAGGAGTCGGGCGAAAAGAAAATCTAGTAAAACAAGGCGAGAAGGAGAACAGTGAGCGTACGATCGTGGTGGACCAGAAGACCCAGCGGTAGCCGTCTTTAGGTAGCTTCTCCGCGACCCAACCGCCCATGACTGGGCTAATGACGGAAACAGTCAGCGGGAGGAACGACAGTAAGGAGGCGGAACAGGAAAAGGAATAAAGGGACTTACCCCATGGCCGGCCCAAGCAGGGGGCCCAAGGAGTACAGCGCCGCGCTCTTGCCGCGCTCCTCCGGTCGCCACAAGTCGGAAAGAACGCCGGCGCCAATGGACAGAGGTGCGCCGCCGCCAAATCCAGCCAGGAAACGAAAGGCAATGAATTGGCCACGGGTCGTGGCAAAGGCGCAGACTAGGTTGAAGACGATGTAGACGATGTTGGCGAGTTGAAGAACCCGGACGCGGCCAAAGAGCTCTGAGGCCGGGCCGAAGACGAGAGGCGAGATGGCGAAGGCGAGTACGAAGATGGAGACGGTCATGGAGATCTCGACCTGCGAGTACAGCAGGCTGGGAATCAGTATCTGCAGGAGGAAAGGCGGGCATCAGGGTGAGAGAGGAGAAAACGAACCTCGTTGGTGATATGCAGCTTCTCGGCAATCTGAGGCGCGGCGGGCGCAATCATGGAAGATGAGAGAGGGCTGCGGCACAGAAGGACAGGTCAGCCTCGCGAGAGAAGAAGGAAAGCGGGAAAGTCCGCACGCGAGGAGGGTGAACATGGCGATGGCGAAGGTCGCAGTGATTCGTCGAACGTTGCTCCAGTTCAGAGGACATGCCGGATCGTCCTCGCCCTTCCAATCCACCACAACAACGCCGTCCGCCGCTGGTTGACCCTCACCTCCACTCTGGTCGCCCTTCTCTAGATCTCGCTTCTCGCCCATGCCGACGCCGCCGGCTGGCCCGGTCTCGTCCTCGTGCAAGGTGATGGTACTGCCGTCCGACTCTCGGCGCTCCTGATGCGGTGGGAGCTGGTCGGAGAGGGTGTCCTCGCGGTTGATCGCTTGCGCCGGCGAGTCGACGAGCGGCGGGACGGTCGGGCGGGCGTGAGGCGCTTCAGAGGTCTCTGGCGCGTACGGTATGGGAGCGGAAGCCATGGGAGCCGCAGAGGCGAGAAGAGCGAAAGCAGGATCGGGACGCCGGGCGGAGAGGGCGGCAACTTCGGCCGGTAAGAATAGATGCAAAGGAAGCAAAGCTATCGAGCATGGCCGGTCGCGTGAGCGGTGGGTCTGCGAGAAAGAAGCGTCTGAAGGAGAAAGAGGGGAGGGAGAGGCGCGAGTAAAGCCGGCGATGGAATTGCGGAAAGTTGCGTGCGCGAGAGCGAGGGATAACAGCAAGGGTCTACGGTGCGCGAGATACAGGAGGAGAAGGACTATGTACGGAGGAGGAGGGCGAGGCAAAGCGATATGAGGAGGGAGGAAAAAGCGGGAGAGTGAGGATGAAAAAGAAAAGAAGCGGCGTAAGAGGTCGCCCACTGCACAGCGCGCAGCCCGGCCGACAAGTAGGTGCCTAGAGGAATACGGCGACCACAAGAAGCTGTCGGTGCGAGTGTCGAAGGGTAAGAACAGACCGCTCAGCAGGTGTCGATGAGACTGTTCTTCGGGAACGAAGCGTTGAGGTCGTCTAGCGTCGTGATGTTGGCGTTGTAGTACATCTGCGGGTTCTTCTTGATGTCTGTGAGCGGCGGGAGGGCGAGAAGGAGCGCGTCAGTCAGGATTGCGAGGAAGAAATAGGCAGAGGAAAACGCACAGTCGGCTGTCGGGTTGTCCTTGGGGTCGCAACCGATGTTGATATGGTCGGGGTCCTGGTACACGCGGACGTAGTCCACGCGCATCTTGCTCGGGAAGACCAGGTTCTCAAGGTCGACCTCGCCTAGTTCGGGTAGGGAAGTCAGTTTCGCTCCCATGTGGGCAGGGGTCGAAACGCACCGAAGTTGGTCGACATGCCCAAGCTGTGGAGGAAGGGCGGGGTGGAGAGGGAGAGAGAGCGGCGGGAAGAGGCAGAAGGAAAAATGAGGTCGGGGAGAAAAGGGTCAGCAGCAACCCTGGAGGCGAAAGCTCAAGCGAGGGCCTACTTCAGGAGGATGTACATCTGCACGAATTACGGGTCAGGCACGATCAGCTGGGGAGGAAGAAGTGGCGAGGAAGGAGAGGCGTACCGGCTCGCCGGTCACGACCCGGTTTCCTATCTCCGCCTTTGCGTTCGCCGCCATCGCCTTGTCCGCGATCTGCGTAGCTGGATGGTCAGCGAAGCGACCGCGTACGGAGGAAGGTCGCGGCGCACCATCCACATGGCCTCGTCGTGTTGCGTCCAGACGATCTTGCCGTTCCCCCAGCCGTCCCGCTCAGACGGAACGTACTCAAAGCCGTACTGCTGGAAGTTGGTCGTACTGTCGTCTGGAGGCCGAGGGGTTTAGAGGCCTCGACCAGAGAGGGAAGGAAGAGGAGAAAGCAAAGACGAGGAAGAGAAGAAAACGCACATGTGTCGGGATCGGTCTCCGACAAGCCGGACGTGACCTGCTGAGTCGCACCGCCGGTGTAGGTGCTGTGGACGCCTGGGTGAGTATGAGCAGTATCGCACGCTAGCTTCGAACCCACTTCTTCTTCGTGTTGAACTCGGTCGTGTGGTAGTCGACAAGTTCGGTGGACGAGTTAAGGACGGTGTAGCCCGGGTTGAACGGCGCCCACTGCGAAAGCGAACCGCCGAGTCAGCCACGACTCCTTCATTGGCAGGTGACAACGCACCTGTGCGGACTGGGAAATGTCGCCTATCCCGCTGTCAGCGTTGACGGTTGCCTCGAAGATGTCAATCTCCGACGCGCCACGGCCCTTCCACGTCCCGTTCGAGTACTGAGGACCGGGATGGTCGGTCTCGGACGAGCAGGTGCAGCGGGAGAAGCGCTGGCCCTTAAGGTAAGAAAGCGCGTTGGCGTGGTACTGCGTGAGACGGGAGAGTGCGCGGAGGGCAGATTCGAGCCGCAGCGTTAGCGAGGATGCGAGGAGTGGGTCGAAGGGCGTAGGACAGGGCAGAAGAAGACGCACGATGTCGCCCTCGTCGGCCGTGAAGGAGGGCTCGCCGGTGTTCGGGTCCGTCTGGTTCGCGAGCGTGCCGACGTCGCTACAGGTCCGTCGGAGGTGTCAGCTCGAGCTGCAGGGGGGTTAAGGAGAGGGGAGAATAGGGAGAGAAAGGCAGGTTCGGCGGGATTGGCGAGGAGGAAAAGACGAACCAGGTGTCGTACTGCGCGAGATGACACGGGTTCAGTACACCGTCTCTGAAAGAAGCTGTACGCCTGGATCCATCAGGGGAAAAGAACGTACGACGTAAGGCCAGGTCCCGTCGAGACTGCCGCCGTACCCGGCGCGGCCGAGATTGCTCATCGTCCAAGCTGGGCGCGCAAAGCCACCGCGGTGCGTGACGAGGGACGAGTGGCGACGAGGGAGCGGAGGAACAGGTGAGGGGGAGAGGAAAGAAGGCGTGAACGCGAAGATCAAGATTGGGAAGGTCAGTACAGGGAGCAGGCGCCGTTGACGACAGGCAGGCCGTACCGGCGGGCCAGAGACCTGCACGAGAAGAGATAGTGAGTGCGAGCTCGATTGGTAGTGGGGCAGCAGGACGAACCGGCGACCGTGGTGCTGCCGGGAAGCGAGATGGCCTGGCGGAGAAAACGGTGAGCGGTTCTTCGTGGTGTTGCGGTGACGAGACGCGACTCACGACCTCGATGTAGCCTGTCAGGAGAGATGAGAGGCCTGCGGTCAGAGGGTCGTCGGCGAAGGCAAGAAGCGGAAAACAGGCCGGCTCACCGCCGGTGAAGCACATCTGGTTCCACGACTGGAGCATGCCACCGAAGTCTGCGCGAGCGTGCGTGTCAGGAACCGTTATGGAGCTCGAGACCTAGAAAGCGGGACGCACAGCCGAAGCCGTGAGACGAGGCGTTGGTCTCCTTGGTGAGCTCGATGGTGAGGAAACCGCCCTCAGTCCAGAGATTACCAGGGTCGTACCACTCGATGTTGTTGGTCTGCCTGCAGACGTGAAGCGAGTCAGAACCGCCTTTTTCTCGCGAACAGAGGAGAAGGCAGGCGGAGGGGGTCCTCCTCGAACCGGTTCGTCCTCGCCTTCTCGCCTCGTTTCTGCTGGCTTACCAGTAGTGAAGGTCCACCGCCTCCCAATATGGATCCATACCGGGGTAGAAGAGGCGGCCATCCTCGTTAAACTGCATATGAGGCAGGAGGGTCAGCAGCCGAAAAGGCGGAGAGCTGAGGTGCCTCATCGCTGCCTTCGTCCGTTGTTTCCCGCTCAGTCTAAGCTCCTCGCAGTAAGTGGCACAGAGGCGAACGAGGAAAAGCGATTAGGGACGAGAATGCTGAGGGAAAAGGGGCGCACCTCGTCCGAGAAAACGAGCTGGAGGTCCTTGCCGCCGAGGAACGAAGGATGCGTGAGCGCAGAATCGGGCGTGTCCTTGTCGATGAGCCCGCGGAAGGACGGGATCTCGGGAACTTGGCCCGACGAGTTGGTGAGCTTGCCGAGGTACTCCTTCGACTCGAGCTTGGCGATCCACTGCCAAACCGGCAGGCCGGCGAAGACGAAGACCAGCCCACCGCACAGAAGGATGACCGCGAGGAGGTTGAGGAATCCGCCGGCACTGAGGAACTGACCACGGGTGAACGAGCGCGGTTCGACGAGGCGGTGGTCCGGTCCGTAAGCCTTAAGCTTCATCGGCCCCGGGTCGTGCATCTCGTCGTCCGGCTCGGGATAAGTATCAGAGACGAAGAGGAAATCGTCGGCGGCGGCAGAAACGTCGTAGCGCGACCCGGTGAGCGGGCTTGAACCGTGCGAGACGGACGACGCCGGGCTGCGACGAACGGCGGCAAAGGCGCCGCCAGCGCTCGCCGAGCCTTCAAGGGCCGTTGTCGAGGTCGAGTAGAGATACTGCTGTGTCGGGACCTGCGAAACCGAGATGAGCGATAAGTTCCCCTACCTGATGAGGAGGAAAAGACGACGAAGAGCGCGCGACGCACCCACTCGGCCTTGGGTCCGCGCATCAGCATGGCCTGCTCCTTGGCTACGGTCGCCTCGTCGTCGGGAAGCGCGCTGGCCTCGCTATGCTGCATCAAGGCGGCGCGGTGAGGGGTCGGAGCTTGCGGGAGGGACTGCATCTCGATGGTAGGAGGAGGGGGCGGACGACGGCGAGACTTGTTGTGGTTGAGGAACGGGTTGTGGTTCTCGTCGGTGGGGCGCACAGCGCTGGGAAAGGCGGGAGAGCGCGGCGAGCCGGTCGAGCGCTGGCGGAGGGGAGAGGGTGGGACGTGGATCGAGGTGGAAGAGCCGTGGCGAGCGAGAGGGGGACGACTACTGCCCGTCCTAGAGCGCTCGGTGTGCCAGCGGTCGGCCATGGCTTGGGGGGAGGTGCGAGGACGAGAGAGGAGAGCGAAGAGGCGCGAGAACCGTTGGACGGGGCAGAGGTCGGCGACGAACGCCGCTTGGCTCGAGGCGATCGAAGAAGTGCTGGGGGGCCTAGTGCGGGGAAGCACCTCGCAAACGGCTGCGCGGGTAAGTCAGAGGCGAGACGAGGAAGGAGCCGGGGAGGAAAAGGTCGCTGCTCGCCTCGAGAGCGCTGTTCCCGCTCACTGCTCCCAGCGGCCCAGTGCGTCTAAACCGTGCAGCGTATGAAGAGGACCGGCGAAGCTTCCCGTCTAGGGAATAAGCACAGTCCCCCTTGGAACGACGTGCAGGCGGTGCGTGCGAAGTCCAGCTCTTCCTCGTCTCGCGGCGGTTCTTCCGCCTCTCTCCGAGCCCTCTTCGAAGAGAGAAGACACGCCATCTGGGGCTGGATCGCCTGAACGCTCCACTCCTCCTCGCTCGGGGCGCTTCCAACGTCGAGCAGTTTTTCTCTCCGCAAGCGGGCACGCGGATGCCTTCGAGGGCATCAGGGGGGATAGACAGAGCCCTGGAATGTGTAGGAACCGCTAGAAAAGAGCACCGCGCTCGTAGACCGGTTTTTCTTCGAGCTACGAAGGCCGAAGTCGGCGCCGTCCTCTTCTTCTCGCGCTGCCAGCGCTGCGATCAAGTCAAGGAGATCCAGCCAGTACATGAGAAGGCGCACAAAGGCGGAAGAACAGGCCATCCGAACACCTCGCCTCGACTACCCGCCTTACTTTTGCTCCTTACCCCGAGCGATTACAACCTCATCGTCCTCCACTTTCGAGCGCTTCTCACTTCTCACCCGCCAGACCACCCTAGCAAGCAGCTTCCCGCCCACCATGTCTGACGATGACTTCGTGAGCTGCGTCTCGCCTTTCCACACCCTCTAGCGGACGAGGTCCCGCTCACCCCCGCCAACTCGACCTCACGAGCTGACCTGCCTCTCCCTCGCGTGCGATGACACCGTACGCACCCGCAGATGATGGATGAGGACGAGGTACGCACTCTCCGCTTTACCGCTTGCTGCCCGCGAGTCTGTCGCTGACTGTCGACCTGACCCGACTTCCCTCCCCACCCCCGGCTCACCTCGACAAAGGACTACGGCTTCGAGTACGAGGGCTCGGACAATGAAGAGGATGTGGTGGACGTCGAGAACGAGTACTACACCGCCAAATGTGCGTAGACGGTCTCGCTTCGTTCCATCAAGGTGGGGAGCTGACCTTTGTTCGCTTCCACCCCTTTTACCTCTCTGCCATCCGCTGCATCGGTACATCGCCTGTGTTCCATGATCCAGCCCAACGCGATACCCCCGACGTTGCTCTCGCCTCTTTTCAAAAGATCGTCGACGACGAGTCCTCGCGTAACGAGCAGGGCGAGTTCGGCTTCAAGGCGCTCAAGCAGATGACCAAGCTCACCTTCAAGCTCGGGCGGTACGACGAGGCGCTGCGGTACTACAAGACGCTCCTCACGTACACCAAGAAGGCCGTCACGCGCAACGTCGCCGAGAAGGCGATCAACCGCGTGCTCGACTATGTCAGTGCCGAGGAGGGGATCGGGCTCGACAAGATGCAGGAGTTCTACGAGGTGACGATGAAGGCGCTGGAGGAGCAGAAGAACGAGGTGCGCCTGACATTCTCTCCCGTTCTTTTCGAAGCGGAACTGAACCTTTTCTCGTCCTCGCAGCGTTTGAGCACGAAGACCAACCTCAAGCTCGCCAAGCTCTGGCTCGACCGCCACGAGTACAACCGCCTGCAGAAGGTGCGCCTTCTCTGCCCCCGCACACGCCCTCTTCCCGCTCACCGTTTCCTCCACCAGATCATCCGCGAGCTGCACGAGCAGTGCGCGCCCTCGGACGACGGCGCCGACGTCGACTCGTCCAAGGGCACGACGCAGCTCGAAGTGTACGCGCTCGAGATCCAGATGTACGGCGAGCTGAAGAACAACAAGAAGCTGCGAGTGCGTTCGCGGCTCTTCTTCCCTGAACTGTCGTCCTCCTTGAAGACAGGCACTGATCCATGTCGATCTGAATGGTACAGGAGATCTACGAGAAGTCGCTTCGCGTCCGTTCGGCCATTCCGCATCCTCGCATCCAGGGCGTCATCCGCGAATGCGGCGGCAAGATGTACATGTCGGAGAGTGCGTCCCCCATCCTCCTCGCCTAACCGTTAATCCTTTGACGTGGCTGATTCCACGGTGCGAGCAGAGGACTGGACCAAGGCCCAAGTCGACTTCTTCGAGGCGTTCAAGGCCTACGATGAGGCCGGATCGCAGCAGCGCATCCAGGTGCTCAAGTATCTCGTGCTGGCGCACATGTTGACCGAGAGCGAGATCGACCCGTTTGACAGCCAGGAGACGAAGCCGTGCGTCCCTTTCTTCGCACTTTCGGAACCACCGCGACTCGCTCGAGATAGCTTCCTCTGAGAAGGAACGGCCGCCGCTCCACGTAGCCGATACCGAGTCTGACCGTTTTCCTCCTTCCCTGCAGGTACAAGAGCGACCGCGAGATCGCGGCGATGCAAGCGCTCGTCCAGGCTTACCAACGGCGCGATGTGCACGAGGCGGAGAAGATCCTGCGCAGTGCGTTGCGCCTCCTCTTTCTCTCTCCTTGCCCCTACAGATTGGAGAGACTGATGCCTATGGGCGACCATGCACAGCCAACCGCGAAACGATCATGGACGACCCCTTCATCCGCGGCTACATCGACGACGTCCTCCGCTCGCTTCGCACGCAGTGGATCCTCGAGATCATCAAGCCGTACAACCGCATCGAGATCGCCTACCTCGCCAGGGTGCGTCTGTTGCTTCCCTTTCCCGCTCCTTCGCGCTCTCATCGCGATAGAGGACTGATGAGCAGTTTCGGATTGCGCACAGCAACTTGGCGTGCCCGACGAGCAAGTGGAGGAGATCGTCGTCGCGCTCATCCTCGACGAGAAGATTCACGGGCGGATCGACCAGGTCACGGGACGGCTTGACCTCGACAGGCAGTGCGTCTTCTCCCTTGCGGATCCAGTCCTTTCCTCGTATTGATCACCACTCGACTCCCTCGCGCCTGCAGTACCGCCGTCGAGACGCGCCGATACCAGACCCTCGACCGCTGGACTTCCCAGCTCACCGCGCTACACTCGCAGCTGATCAACAAGTCCTCGCAAGCGGGCGTTGAGCGCGGCGGGGTTGGAGGACCGAGTGGGCCGGGAAGCGCGATGGGCGGGCTGGCGAGCATGATGACCGGCGGCGGCGGCGGAGGAGGAGGGGGAGGGCCCGGTGGGTGGGGCGGGATGATGGGCGGAGGGGGGCAGGAGGTGTGGGCGTGAGCCGAGTCAGAGCGTGTGGTCGTGCTTGCCGTTTGTTGTCGTTGCCGTTGTCGTTCCGCCCTCGCACTCGTCGCCTTTTCTCCGTACATTCCCTCCCTCTCTTCCCCCCTCGCATGCAGTTTGATACCCGCTCTGTCGCAGTGCCTCTGACGCCTTTCGCATGCTCTCGTGAGCTTGGTGAGAGTGCCAGAAAGCAGGAAAGCGCGAAGAAAGTGTTCGGTCGTCCACGAGACGAGGAGGCGGAGGAGATCCGGATTACTCCTCCTCGCTCCCCTCGCACCGTAGAAGCTAGACAACAGCACGGGTACAGTCGCACTCGCCTTCTCTACCATCTGCCCACTCAGCATAACTCATCGCTGGTGTCGTTGCAGCGTTGTCCTCCCCGCTCTCGCTCACCCGCCGCCATCCGACCCTCGCTCTCGTCAACGATGCCGTCCATCCAGCTTAGCATCGCTTGAATCACCTCCCTCGACTACCCCTATCCGCTCATCCCCTTTCCGTCCTAATGCCACCGCCACCTCCCCTCCACCCTTCGCTACCCGCTCGCCCCGCCGCTGCTCCTCCTCACAACTACAACGCCCCCTTGCACGCACGCCCACTCGCAAGTGCAACAGGAGCACCCAACGGAGCAGCCCACGCGAGGCCGGGGCAGCAACAGGCGTCGAGGGAGTCGACTCCGCTCTTGGCCGCCTCGTCTCTTCCTTCCCGACCGGCTTTCCTCCCTCAAACGCCCGGCTCACCCCGAGTATCGGCGCCGTCCCCTCTCCCTCAATCACCCAAGGTCGGGCCGCCGGGAGGAGCAGGGAATGGAGGAGGGTCAGCGTTGTCGGCCGCCGCGCAGGCAGCAGCAGCGGCCGCGGCGGAGGATCCTTGGACGCACCTGCCCTCCTTCCCTCGTCCCGAGCAGCTCACTCCGAGCTGGGGGCTCGTCGAGCTCGGGCACGAGTGGGTTGTTCGGTGGAGGGCATGGAAGGGACCTGCGATCGTCCTCGGCGGTCAAGGAGGAGGAGGAGGAACGCCTTTTCCGTCCAGACCCGCCTCGCCGGGAGCAGGGGCAGCATTCGCAACCGCGTCGACTTCAGCAACTGCAGCAGCACTCCTAGACTACGACCCCTTCGCCCCTCGGCCAGACGCCGTGTCTCTTCTCCCCACTGCCTCGTCTTCTTCCGCCCATGTCAAATCCGCCCCTCTCCCCTCCGGCTCTCTCCCCGGCTCCGCCGCTGCCACTCCCGAAGCATCTACCTCCACCGCCCCTCCTCCCGCCAAGAAGCCCAAACGCTCCTCTTCCTCGTCCGGCACCTCCAAGCCGACCACTTCCACCGCGCCGAGTATTGCCTTCGACGACCTCCTCGCCGAGGAAATGGCGGCTTCTCCCGCTTCTGCAGCGGGGCACGAAGGCGCAGGCGAAGCGCCGCAGAAGAAGAAGGGCCGGCTGCCGAAGGCGGTGCGAGAAGCACAAGCTGCCGCCGCCGCCGCGGCGGCCGCGCAAGAGGCAGCGACTGCCTCGCCCTCCAGCGCGCCGGTTGCTGACCTCGCACCTGCCTCTCCTGCCGCCGCTACTCGCGCTCAGCCAGGCGCCAACCTCTCTGATCCGCCGCCCGAGCCCGGTCCTTCCGCCGCCTCCCTCCTGCGCTCCCGCCTCGAACCCCTCCGGTCTACCTCCGTCGTGTCTACCGATCACATCCGCGCTGCCGTCCGCATCGTGCGGAAGATGGGCGAAGCGCGGAGTGGGGCGGCGGCGAAGGACGAGGTCGTCGTGGAGGACGAGGAGGAAGCGGAGCGCGACCCGCTCGAACTGTTCGCCTGGGTCGAAGTTGCACCTGTGCGGCTCGGCGATGGGAAGGGCAAGGGCAAGGAGAAGGAGGACAAGGCGGAGGGAGGAGAGGAGGGTGAGGGAGGGAAGAAGCGCAAGGACAGGGAGGAGAAGGAGGAGAAGGAGACTGCCCCTGCGCCCGCAGGAGAGGGAGAGGGACGAGCACTGTGGGTGTTCAGTCTCGAGCGGGAAGGGATGCGCGGGTCGGAGCAGCGCCTCCGTGATCTCGCCTTCGAGGGACTTGAGCGTATGTCTTCCGCCTGTTCCTCTTGTCACGACATGCTGACCTTCTCCCCCTTCCCCGACCTGTAGCTCTCGCCTCCGGGTCCTTCTCGCACCTGACCCTCCTCCCCGCCTACTACCCTACGCCTCCCTTCTCTCCCGCCTCCCTCCCCTCGCACCTCACCCTCCCCGCCAAGTCCTACCCCTCCGCCCTCTCGCTCTCATCCCACCTCATCACCATCCCGACGATGCAGCACCGCCACCCCGCACGGTCAGAGCTGCAGGCCGCCTACGAGGCCTTCAGAGAGGGCGTGCGCGGGGTCGTCTTGAAGGAGATGTGCGCGCCGGGCGCGGCGGAGAAGGCAGGGTTCGAAGAAGGAACGAGGGCGGTGAGGATGCGGGACAGCGTGGTCTACCTCCCGCCTCTTCCATCCTCCTCAGCCGCCCCTCTCCCGTCCCTTGGCCGCTCCTCCACCCCGCTCGCCTCCGTCTCGAGCCTCCTCCTCCCCTCTCTCAACTCCTCATCCATCGTCCTCCAGTCCCGCATCTCGGAGGAGCTCTTCTCAGCTCTTCCCGCCCGCGGTCGGGTGAGGCGAGGCACGCCGGTCAGGCTCGCGCCCACGGGCATCGAGGCGAGGGTGCTCAAGGAGCTGAGAGGAATGAGCGAGGCGGAGGAGGAGCGATTGAGGGAGGAGTGGGCCGACGAGTTGCCGCTTCGAAGAGAGGGAGGTGAGGAGGACGAAGACGAGGAGGAAGAGCGGTGGATCCTCTGCGCTCTCGAGGTGTCCTCCTCCCTCTCCGCCTCAGCGAGGGCGAAGGGGAAGGGGAAGGCGAACGAGCCGCCCGTCGAAGTCGTCTGGCCCCGCTCGCTTGTCGTCGTCGACGGCACGCGGCCCTCACCGCCCCGGTCCCGCTCGTCCTCCCCTTCCCGCGTCTTTCACTCCGACCTCCTCACTTCATTCTCTTCCAATGACGACTCTTCCTCTTCCTCTCCCTCCTCCTCGCCCGAAACGAGCCCGAATCAGCCTCCCACGGCTTCGCTCGCCCCGCACACGCCGCCAGCCGACATCGACGAGCCTCCATCTCTCTCCCTTTGGGCGCAACGGCGGCAGGTCGACCCTGAGCTGCGTGCACGTCTCGCCGCTCAAGCGCTTGCGGCCGGTTCGCGCTGCTCGCCTCGAGCCAGACCGCGGCGGGAGAGCAGGGACGACCCGATGGTGCTCGACGATGTGGAAGACGGCGACGGCGAGCACGGCGACGGAGACGCAGCGGGGACGTTCCGCGACCCGATCAAGCGGACGACGGGCGACGTGTGGCGGTGGATGGAGGAGGAGGTGAAGCGGCGGGAATGGGAGGCGGACGAGAAGGAGCGTGCGGCGACGAGGGAGCAGGTGAAGGACCAGTCCGGGCAGGAGAAGCGCGAGGCGGACGGGAAGGGGGAGAAGGCGGCGGGGTCTGCGCCTGTTGCTCCTCCCGCCGCCGCGCCAATCAACATGCGCACGCCCATGTCGCTCGGGACGGCCTCGACGGAGGCGCCGAGCCCAGCAGAGCTCTTCAGCAGCCTCACCAGCAGCGCCGGGCATCCGGGCTCGACCGCCTTTGCGCCTGTCCCGCCCACTTCCACCTCGCACCAGCCTCCGTCGTCCAGCGCTATGGAGGCCGACCTCCTCGCACTCGGTGTCTATCCCTCGCCCGCCGAGCCTCTCCACAGCATCTCGACCTCCTCCGCCCTTCCGCCTTCCTCCGCAGGTCCCGCCGCAGGCGTTTCGACCTCGACGGGCATGTCTGCCCTCGACGCCGCCTTCTCGTCTTTCGACTGGGGCGACGGGACGTTCGGCACCTCGTCGGACGTGACGGGCGGGAGCGGCGGCGCAGGGGGACAAGGAGGGCATGGCGGGCAAGGCGCGGGCAGCGGCGGCGAGTTCGACGATGGACTCATGCTTGGCCTGACGGACGACGACTTCTCGTTCTTCGATGACCCGCCCGTTGGGGCCGTTCCCGTCGCCCTTCCTCCTGCCACGACCGCCACTTCCGCCGCCCTCGAGCCGCTTTCCCTCGCCTTCGACGTCCCCGGCGTCGGCGTTGATACGCTGGAGGGCATCCACCACCCGCATCATCACCCCGACTCAATGGGCTCGCTGGCGCTCGACGCCTTCTCCGCAGCGCCGCCCGTCGAGACCTCCGCGCCGTTCTCGTTCGGCGAGATGGGCGCCTTTGACCCGTCGAGCTCGGCGCCGAACGCGCTCGGGCTCTCCTCCACGGCGGCGCCATTGGCGAGTGACACACTCTCGCTTGCGCCGCTGCCCGAGCCGGTCGTTCGGCCCATGCAGCAGGCGCAGCTCTTCCCGCCCGACTCGCCTGCGATCCTCCCTCCCTCGGACTCTTCCGCCTTCTTCTTCACCCCGCCCAACCCCTCGGCCTCTTTCCTTCCGCCGCCCACTCCCGCCGCGCCTTTCGCCATCTCACTCCCGCCCTCGTTCTCCCCTACGGCGGCCTCCTCCGCTCCCGGTTCCGCCTTTAGTCCCATTCCCTTCGCCCCTCTTCACGCCCAAGCGGACGAGAAGTACTCGCCCCAGCACGGTGGGAAGTTTGGGCTGCCGAGCCCGGACTCGGATGCGGAGCGAGGGGCGGCATCCCAGCAGAAACGCGCAGGGAGGAACCTGATCGAGCTTCTTCCTGCCGCGATCGGTCGGCGAGCGAGCACGAAGGGCAAGGGGAAGATGGGAGCCAAGGACGACCTGGAGGAGACGAAGCAGAGCTGGTTCGAGGCCGTGTGCGACCCGCGTCTTGCGGTTGCTGAGCGGCTTCGCCTGGCTCGTCGGGAGAAGAAGGGCATGGGCGAAGCAGCAGGGACGATGGGCCGGCCTCGAGACTGGGTTCGCTCTCGACAACATCGGAACTCAAAGACGCTCCTCGCCCTCCCTCCTCCGCCTTTCGTCGACGGCATGCCCTCCACCGCCGAGCCCTCGGAGGCCGGCGAGAGCTGCTATAGCAGCGACGACGACGACGACGAACCGCGCGGCCGCCTCGCCAAGGACGACCGGATGGAGGTTGACGGCGTCGACCAGGACGAGGACGGCGTCCGTCGCCGACAGAGCAATCAGGTCGATGCTCGCGCCCGCAACGCCCTCGGTGCGAGCTTGCTTCTCCTCGGCCACGACGTTGACCGCGTCGTCCGGTCGGCGAGACCCGCTTCTCCGGCCAGGTCGGAGGCGGACAAGGCGGCGGCGGTGACGATCGACAGCGCGAAGGAGATCACGCTGGCGGTCGTTGCGGACCAAGCGATGTACAACCGCGAGTTTCGCGAGGCGACATTGGCGCTTTGCGAGCGGAAGATGGCCGACATCTCGCTCGGTTCGTTTACTTTCCTTACCTACTCCCCTCATCTCTGACTTTGCCACCTGCAGTCTCTTCCCACGCCATCTCGCA
Organism: Rhodosporidiobolus sp. SP3-3/4; assembly: GCA_029873605.1. Classification (NCBI taxonomy): domain Eukaryota; kingdom Fungi; phylum Basidiomycota; class Microbotryomycetes; order Sporidiobolales; family Sporidiobolaceae; genus Rhodosporidiobolus; species Rhodosporidiobolus sp. SP3-3/4. The sequence goes on from JAQJIZ010000005.1 coordinate 900,054, forward strand.
TGTCTCGACGGCCATCTCCAGCGTCGGCAAGACTCTCGGCTCTTCCTCCCTCTTCGACGACGACATCGCTCTCCCCTCCCTCACTGTCCACGACCCACCCTCCTTCCTCCTCCGCACTCAGCAGTGCATCGTCGAGGCAAACACCGCCTCGGTCGGCTTCTGGCGCCCGATGGGCTTCGAGCCGCTCCCGGGTGGAAAGCATGTCTCGGCGTTCGCGGTGTACGAGGACGCTGGGCCTGAGATGCACGACGCGGTCAAGGTCTGGCTGCAGACGCTGAGTGGGGTCTACGAGGTGCGTTCTCTCCCTTCGCTCTCAATGCAGGCCCAGCTGATCCTCGTGACGACGCAGGGTCTTCGGCTGGGCGAGCACTCGCTCGGCAGCATCTCCGCCTCGACAAACTTTGCCGGCGTGCAGGACGGCCTCATTCCGCTCCCAGCCGGCCTACTCTCCGACGGACGAGGTCGAGAAGAGCTCAAGATGCTCTGTGCGTTTGTGCTCCTCTTTGCCTCTTCCGCCCGACTGACTTCTTCTGCTTTTGTCTTCAACCGCAGACGCCCAACTCTCCGACCACTCCAAGGCGGCGCAGAACACCGTCGTGTACCTCATCACGCCCTTCGCCAACTCTCCCTTGTCCGCCTCGTCTCCGCTCGCCGGTATCTTACACCAGATCAACAAGAGTCGAGCTGCGATCGTCAACATGCACCCTTGCCCCGTCCCGGTGTCGACGATCCTCAGCTGCCAGCCTTCGCTCAGCCGACGCGGCGACGTCGACCGCCTAGTCCACCTCGCCTTTTCCGTCTACGACCAGCTCCAGGTCCCGGTCGCCCGTCTCCGTCTGCCCGTCCCCGAGACCTTTCCCACCGCTCGGCCTCCCGTCCCGCCGAGCATGTACGGCCCCGGCGTACGGCTCTTCCAGGCTCCGGCCATCACCCTCTCGCCCGCTGCGGCCAAGCCGACGCCCGTCCAATTCGCGCTCAGCTGGCCGCCGCAGACCCTCGAGGTCGAGGACCGTCACCGCCTCCTGCATGTCTGCTACGGCACGCGGCGTGTCGTCGCCGACGACCCGAGCCAGGAGTGGCTGGCGGTGACCATGATCGACGAGAAGGGCGAGTCCTGGCGCAACATCCCGCGGTATCTCAAGATCCCCGCCGGCGTCGTCACGGACGTGCACCGCGTCCGAGTTGTCTGGAGCTTCACGAAGAGCCTCATCGACTCGGCCGACATCGAGTGGAGGGTCGTGCTGTGCAAGCTGGGCGAGCCATCTGCGGTTGAGGCCAAGGGTACGCTTCCACTCCTTCCTGCTGCTTGTCTGACGCTAACGTTGCTTCTCCTCGTAGCCTGGGACTCGCTGCTGAAGGAGCACCTCGCCCTCTCGAAGCGCCCCATCCACGTCACCTTCACCTGCGTCGACGTCGATCCAGCTTTCGCCGTCTCTCCCGCCAAGCTCTCCTCGCGCCGCCCGTCTGGCACCTCCTCCATCGCCGAAGAGGAGGGTGAGCTCTCCCTCATCACGCCAGGCGCTGCAAGCAACGGGACCAAGCCCCCTCTTCTCGACGACCAAGCCGCGTCCTTCGCCTTCACCCCGTCTGAGCCCATGTCGCTCGTCTCCCTCCCTCTCATTGTCCCCGCCTCGACCTACATCGTCCACGTCCCGCGGCTGCACACCTTCACCCATTCGACCACCGAGCCGTTCCAGCCCTCTCCCCCGCCCTCCTCTCCTTCTCCGATCTCGGTCAGTGCGCTGCACTTCGTCCTGTCGCACGCCTCGAGGACGTCGACGTACACCGGGACGCTCGGCGAGCTCGTCGACGACGTGCGCACGAGCTTCGTCGAGCTCGCGGCGCTGGGCAAGGCGAGGTGGGGCACAAGCGGGAGGTTGAGCTGGCACCTTGAGGCGGCGTGCCAGGCGCTCGCACTGGCGGAGCAGCTCTAGAGGACGACGCAGGCCTCGTATAGCTCCGTACACCATCTTCCTTCTACCCATGCGTCCTCTCGCCTTTCCTTCGTCCTCTCTCCGTCTTCTCCTCCGTATCTGCATTCGTTCTGTCCCCTCTGTTCATGCCTCGCTCCTCGCACGTAGTCTCTCGCATCGCTCTTTCGTTCACTGTTGTCCAGTTCTGCCACGCGGGGTCCTCGTTTTCTCGTTCTCCTCTCTCGACGGCGGGCAGGACATGATTCCGTTTTGTACAGCATTGAAAAAGACCCTACATACGCGAAATAAGCTAGACAAGCAAAGCGTTCCTTTTTCGACGGCGTCAAGCGTGTTTCGGACAGGAAGAAGAGAAAAGAGGGAACAAGCGACAAGCAACTCCTTCGAACAAGCGCGTCCTCCTCAACCGAACCTGCCAATGGATAACAGTAAGCGAGCGAGAGGCACCAAGGAGAAGGAGGAAAGGGGAGACGCACACGACCGTGACCGCGGACGACTCGCCGTAGAGGTCGAGGAGCGGGGCGATGTGGATCCTGCCCTGCACGACGGGCGAGGAGGCGGCTCTCCCGCTGCGTTAGAGAGGCGGGTCAGTCTCAGTGCAAAGAAGAGGAGAAGGAAACCGTAGAGAAAGAAAGAATGGAGGAGGAAGAGGTCGAAGAACGGCAACGCACACCTTCCCGGCGCCATCCGCGCTGTACACTACCCCACACGGCACGCTGAGCGGCATCGCGTCGGCGATCGCCGTCCTGACCCTGTTCTTGAGCTCCTTGCTCGGGATGCTCGTCGGGCTCGGCGCCTCGGCCGCGACGACCAGGTCGAGCAGGTCGCGGTGGATGAGCGGCGAGCGCTCGACTTCGGCGCGTGAGGTGCCCGGGAGGCCGATGAAGCGCAGGAAGCCGGACGTGCAGAAGAGGATGGAGCGGCCTGAGGGAAAAAAAAAGGTCAGTGTGAAGGAAAGAGGGGAGAGGAGAACGGACATACATACCCTGGCGGCGAACGACGAGGAGCTTCTCGTACGTGTGCTGGGCGTCGAGCATCCTCTCCTCGAGCGGCATCGTGCGCGTGACGGCCATCGAAGACGGGATGAGGCGCTGCTGCTCGACCTGACCGCTCTCCGCACCCTCACCCTCGCCCGCCTTCTTCTGGCGAGCCTTGAAGAGCGACGTGGCGTGGCGCTTGAGCGCGAGAAGCTGCTTGACGCCGACGTCCTTCTCCCTCGGCTTCTTGCCCTTCTGCTGCTCGACGGGCTGAGCGGGAGCGGGAGGGGCGTTAGGCTTGTTCGACGGCGTGCCCGGGACGTCGATGATCTTGAGGTCCGGCCCGGCGCCGGGCGCGCCGCTCGTGCTCTGCTGCGCCTCGCGGGCTTCGACCTGGACGGCCGGGCTGAAGGCACTCATGTCGACTGCGAGCGCCTCGTCTTCCGGGAGGATGAACGAGAGGTCGCTGCCGGTCGTCATGGCGCGGGTGATGTCGGTCTGGCCTGGGAAAGGCGAGACGGAGGAGAGTGAGGTTCGTGCGAGGAGGAGAGATCGGAAAAAGAGGACGCACCGCCGATGAAGTAAGTCAGACTGCCATTGAGGTCGCGGAGCGGGATGATGTTGACCTGCAGATGGACATTGACGCTGTCAGCCGAGTGATGCTGTTGCGAAGTGCGAAAGAAGGGAGCGCACGAGGTTGACGAAAGGCGTCCCGTCCACGCGGTAGTTGAGCACGACCTGCTCAAGCCGACAGTCAGCGCTGGTCAACGGCGAAAGGCGCAAGGGCGCGCACCTGGGTGATCTCCTGCCCGATCTCGAGGCGGTTGCGGATGGCGTCGACCGAGCCTGGGCTGGTCGCCTTGCCCTGGAGGAAGCTGAGCGGCGCAGACATGGTCAGTACGCGACCACGGCCTGACTCACGCCCTCGCTACAACGAAGAAAGGCGAAAGAACCGCCGGAGCGTACCGGCAGTTCCTCCCAATGATTTGCGCGGTGGTGTAGCCAGTGAGCTCGACGAAGCCGGGCGAGACGAGGACAATCGGATCGTCGGGGAGCCTTGAACCGGGGAGAAGTGGTCAGTATAAAGGCGTAAGGCGAGAAAAGAGAGGGGTCGCAAAGCGCACCTCGGGTTCGTAAGGACGAAAGCCGAGCCGATCCCGCCGCGGTCCTCGACGGGAAGGTGGTAGCGGCTGAGCTGGGCCTTGGTGTGCTTGAGTAGGCGGTAGCGGACGACTGTGTGCATGGAGAACGTCTGTCGACATGTCTTCATGCTGGGAGAGGCCGGCGGAAGAAAGTGAAGAAAAGGATGAGATCACGCACAATTCTCAAACTCGGAAGCGTAGAGCTCGTGCAGGAGGTGCTTCGACGGCGCATCGAGCCCGGGAGCGCCAGCCGTCGCCGTCTTGAGCGCGCCAACGAGCTCCGTCAGCTCCCCCTTCGGCAGCTCGACGTGCGCCGCCGCATCCTTCTCGAGGTAGACGTCGTTGATGCCCTTGGCGGCGAGCCCGCTCTGCTTGACGAGCTGCGCGAGGACCCTGATGTCCTTCCAGAGCTCGAGCTGGGCAACTTGGGCCGATGCGGGCGCCTTGGACGAGAGGAAGGCGTGGAACTGGGCGTAGCCGAGCGGGGTGGAGAGGAAGGCGACGAAGCGCGGGAGGGAGAGGAGGCGCGCGAGCGAGTAGGAGATCGAGGCTTGGAGGGGCATAAGGGGGATGTTGAGCCTGCCAAAGCGGGGTCAGGTGCACGGTAGCGAGAAGAGGAAGGGGAGAACGCACGGCTTGGCCGTCTCGCCCTTCTCGGGCTTCTTCTCCTTGCCGAGGAAGTGCACGCCGGACGCCTTGGGGAGGTGCGGCAGGCCGGAACTCGGGAGGTGCGTAAAGTCGGGCGAGTCGGGCGCCCAGTCGCCAAGGTCGTTGGGCCCGGTCGCGTAGCCGTACGAGTGGTTGTCTGCGTGAGAAATCGGTCAGCGAGGGGGGATGGGAGGGAAAGAGAGAGGCAAAGGGAAGGAAACGAGGAGAAGGGAAGGTGACAAGGACGCACCCTCGCTCGAGTTGGGCAGCACGCTCTCCCTCTGGCTCGTGTGCACCGGCAGGCTCTCGAACCCGTTCAGCATCGGCTTCTCGCGCTGGGCGCTGTGTCCTCCGAGGCGAGATCGAGGTGAGCGGGTGGACCAGCTGATGAGGGGATGAGAGGGCGAACGCACGCTTTGCGGTCCAGGGGCGTGTCCTGGGCGCTGTAGGGCGCCTGCTGCGAGGCGGCGGTGGCGGTCGCCATCCTGCGGGCTGGACAGAGTGAAGAGGAGGGAGAGGAAGGTGGGAGAGAAGGGAGAAGCGAGGGAAGGGAAGGCGGGATGAGCGCAAGTCCGCCTCGCTTTGGGCGCTTCCGATCGCCTTGGCGCGAGTAGAGTTCGACCAGCAGGGTGAGGAGGTGCAAGGAAGCGTACTGCGTGGCGGAGGGAGGCAGGCTTTGCCCGGACCTTCCCAAGCTCGCAGGAAGAAGCGCTCGCCGCCCCGCCCAGCGAGAGACGGGACTAGAAGCCGTGCAGGAAGATGCGATACATGAGGAGAGGCTATGCAAATCTGGATGACGGAGGGAACGGTCAGCACAGGGGCAGAAGGGCAGAGGGAGAAAGAACACGACGAACATGGCTACAAATGCGACGGCTTTGCCATCGTAGTCTTCCAGCGGTGAGAGGTGCAACACGCCGTGAGCGGTCGGGGCGGACCTGCAAAACCTCAGACCGGATCGAGCGGAAGGAGGGAAAAGAGGGGAGAACGGTTCGAAGTCAGCTCGAAGCTTGCAGAAGGAGGAAGAGAGAGAAAGGACGCACCTAGCTCCCTTCTCGCCCTCCACCTTAATCCCGCACTCCACCCTCGCGCTCCTTCCCTCCCTAATCGCCTCCTTCACCTTCTTCCGCACGTCCTCGCGCTCCTTCTCCTTCTCGTGCGTCCCATACAGCAAGTCGAGCAGGTCGACGCCGACGAGCGGCGAGGCGTTGACCTCTTGCGCGGAAGAGCCGGGCAGGCCGAGGAAGCGCAGGAACGGCGAGGTGGTGTGGAGGATGAGGCGGTCTGGACATCCGCCGCCGTCGACTACATCAGTCCCCAGCTTACTGGTAGGAGAAGGGAAGTGAAAGGGGAGGCGAGACGTACCCTCCGCACGCAAGATCGCGACCCGCTCATAAGTCGCCGTAAACTCCTCCATCCGCCTCTCGACCGTCCCCGCCCCAATGTCCACCGCCCTGACCTGCTTCTTCTCCCTCTCCCTCTCCCTCTCCTTCTCCCGCGCATCCTTGTTCTCCGACTCCGCCTCAACGAGCGCGGGCCCATGGAAGCGGAACATCGCGCTGAAGCTCGGGCTCGCGAGCGCCGGCGCGCTCGCCCAGGACCGCCGGTCGCGCGCTCCGTACGAGTGGGACTGCTTGCGCGCGTGGCTGGGGCGGACGGAGAACGTCGGCGAGGAGGGGATGCTGGGCGGGTCGTCGTAGGCGCCGGGAAGGGCAGGGGCGGGAGTAGCGGAGTGCGAAGAGGTGGACGAGGTGGCCGTCGTGGCTGAAGCGGAGTCGGCGAGTGGCGCGGAGGAAGGGTTGGCGGCCGCGCGCTGGACGGCGGGAGAAAATGTCGAGAGGGAGGAGCCGGAGTCGAGGGAGGTTTGCGTGAGGGCGGCCGCGAGGAGGTCGTCCTCGTCTTCGTCATCGCCGGCGGACGATTGAGCAGGGCGAGGAGGGATGGCAAGCCCAGACGAGGCGGACAGGGCGCCGGTGACGTTGGTCTGGCCTCCTGCAGGAGGAAGTCGAGTCGGAAGGGATGAGGGTTGTTGGTGAAAGGGAAAAAGAGCGAAAGGGAACAGTGTAGGCGCACCGACGAAGTAGACCAGCTCTCCATCGGCCGTGAAGAGCGGGATGATGTGCAGCAAGTTGAAGAACGGCGCGCCGTCTTTCGTGTAGTTGAGCAGCAGGCGCGTGATAGCTGTTCTCCGCATGCTTCGTCAGTATCTCACTGTACGGTAGAGTGCAAGAGTAAGAAGCGCACGCTCATGCTCCTTGATCGCCCTCCTGATAGCCGCGACATCCTCCGGGTTCGTCGCCTCACCCTGAAGGAACCGGCAGTTGCGCCCAACGATGTCCTGGCGGCTGTATCCCGTGAGTGCGCAGAATGCGGGCGAGGCGGATACGATGGGCTGGTCCGGCAGGCGCGGGTTTGAAAGGACGAAGGCTTCGCCGAGCCCGGCGACAGAGGCGGCGTCGAGGTTGCGCTTCTCGAGCTGCATGCGCGTGTGGGTCAGGAGCTTGTGCTTGACGTAGCTGTTCGTCGAAAGGGAAACGGCGCATCGTCAATCTCGCTGGTCATCAGCAAGACGGGAGAAAAGCGGATCCCGCTGGACGCACCCCTCAAACTCGCCCACGTACAGCCTCTCCAGCACCCTCCTCGCGGTCCTCTCCAGCCCCGTCCGTGCATCCATGACCTTCCTGAGCCCCTCGACCGCCTCTCTGAGCTCGCATCCCCCTCCTCCTCCCAGCTCGACCTCGTCCTCCGCGCCCGGCAGGAGGTACGCATCACGGATGCCGCGCGCAGCAGCAGAGGATTGGGAAGTCAGCGCCGCGAGGCGTGCGAGGTCGGCGTAGAGCGGGAGGAGCGGGAGGAGCGGCGAGTGGAACGCCGTGAGGTAGTCGGCGAAGGCGGTGAGGGAGGAGGGGTTGGCCAGGAGGGCGGCGAAGGCGGGGAGGGAGAGGAGGCGCGAGAGCGAGTAGGCGATGCTGCTTTGCACGGCCGAGGGGGCGAGGTTCGGGTGCGAGGTGGGCTGCTGCAGGGTGGGGGAAGAGGGGAGGGAGGGGAAGTGAGGATGTGGGGCGGTGGAAGAGCGGGTGTGCAGCGGTGACCAGTCGCGGGCGAAGTGGACGGAGAGCTACGAGGGCAAGGGCGGTCAGCTGGAGAGGGATGAGGAGGGGGAAGTCGAGGCGCACCGGACGAGGAGCGAGAGAGGCTCGTCGCTCCTCCCTTGCTCGCAGAGGCGGGGTAGACATGCTGGATACCGCTGTCGAGAGTATCAATCAAGCCAGCTAGCACCACGCGGCGTGCGTGAACCGTGTGAAGCGGAAGACGAGTGGGGAGGAGGCGAGTACCAGCCAGCTCGAGCAGCACCAGCGGGCAACGGCCGATGAGACCATGACGCAGGTGGGCTCTATCGCGCTCAACCTGCTCAGCCAGGCAAGAGCAGCAAGCCGTTCTCGAAGCGGAAGGTCGGGGCAGGAGGAAAGAGCAAAGGAGGCTGGCCGCTCCGCCTGCTCGCCCGTCTCGGGGACATAAGCCGGCTTTCGCTCTCTATTTCCTCTTCCCACACGCGCGTGCAGAAGTACTGCAGAAAGAAACCAGTTGCGCGCCCACGGCGCCGTCTACTCCTCGTCCGCCGTCGCCGCGGGTGCCCGCTCGGACGGCTTCTTTGCCAGCTCGCCCCACCGCGCGATCGGGTCGTCCCGCTTGGCACCCGAGATGTCCCACTTGAGCTGTTGGTGCGCGTTCGGAAATGAAAGAGGCGAGGAGAGAGAGGTGAAATGGGAGGTCAGCGAGAGGTCGAGGAAAGGGTGGGGAGCGAGTTGGGACTCGACGGCACTGCGACGCGAAGCGGCTCGGACAGCGCCTCGAGGGCGCCACCCTAATCGCAACCACGCAGCCCATCGAGCCCCGGAAGAGGGGAGGGACGCACGTCTTGTTGCTGAGCGATGGCAAAGACGCCGACGGGGACGAGGATGCCCCAGAGGATGGACTGGCGCGAGGTGGTGCGGGTGAAGCGGAAGAAGCGCCAGACGTTCTCCCTCTGTTCAATGTGGTCCTCGTTAGCTATAAAGAGCGAGAGAGAAGGGGGAGACGGCGGCGGACCATGTAGTTCCACGACTCGAGTCCCGGGTCATGCTGCGAGTGGATGAGGGGGGTCAGTAAGGTGGTTGGAGTGGACTGGCGCGGTGTCTGAGGCGGTCAGGGGGAGTAGTCGGGCGGTGGGGAGCGAGTCGGCGAGGAGGAGAAGTGCCGACCTTGACGGGTTCTGAACGGACAGAAGCAGTCAGTGAGTCAGTGACTAGGTTTAGACAGTAGCAGGGCAGCGTACGGTAACCGTGTCCTCCGGCCATGGTGGGTGTAGCGTCTGGCAGAAGGCCCTTGTCCTCGTCCCCCCTCCCCCTCGACCCTCCTAGGCCTCCCACACTTCTCTCGCTCTCCCTTCGACCGCTCGTCCGAGCCTTCAAGCTCACATAACCCCGCCGCTATGGCGTCACACGCGCCCAGCGCCTCGTCCTCCTCCTCCCGCCGCCGCCCTCCTTCGCACACTCTCGACCCGGAAACCGCTCACGAGCGCCACCAGCGCAACTTCCGTCTCTCACAGTCCTACTCCCGCGGTCGGAACCTGCCCTCGAAGCCGACCAAGACGGAGCTAGACGTCTTGAAGGAGCGGCATCAGTGCGCTCGCCTCTTCTTCCACCTCTACTTGCTCTGCTTCTGACTCTTGCTTCCCTGGCATGGCATAGGTTCATCCACGACAGCAACGTCGACCCCTCGACGCTCAGCTGGGAGGACCAGCTTGCGCTCAAATACTACAACTCGCTGTTCCGGGAGGTGCGTTCCCACCTCTTCCCGCCTTCCCTCCTCCTCCAGCTCCTGACGCGACTCTCCTCGACCCCGCCGAGCAGTACGCCCTCGTCAACCTCTCCCAATACCGCACCGGCCAGGTCCGCCCTCCTCCCTTCTCTCTCTCTCTTCCCTCTCCCTTTTACTTGAACCTTTCCCTGACCCCCCCCCCCCCCGTGGACCAGATCGCCCTCCGCTGGCGCACCGAGCCCGAAGTCCTCCTCGGCGCTGGCCACCTGACCTGCGGCTCCCTGACCTGCCGCTTCCACACGCCGTCCCTCTCGCCTCCCTCGCCCACCCTCCCCTCATACTCCTCCCCTTCCTCCACCGCCTTTCCCGACCCAGAGGACGACGCGCCCCTCGTCCCCGTCCCCCTGCACGAAACAAGCATGCAGTTCGGCTACGTCGAAGAGGGGCAGCGCAAGAGCGCCCTGGTCAAGGTCGTGCTGTGCGGGAAGTGCGAGCGCAGGCTGAGGGAGGGGCGGGAGCGGGCGAGGGAGGCGAGGGAGGGGGTGGTGGCGCGCGTTGAGGAGGGTGGGGAGAAGGGAGAGAAGGGGGAGAAGGGGAAGGAAAGGGAGGGGGACGGGGGGAGGAGGGAGAGGAGGAGGTCCCGTCGACGAGAGGAAGAGGTGGACGAGGAGGAAGACCGCCGGCGGCGGAGGAGGAGCCGTCACGGCGACGACGGGGAAGAGGAGGGTCGGCGGCGTCGCAGGGATCGTCGTGCGTCCGGCCACGCCCCGCCATCGGAGGAGGACAAGGGCGGTGAAGACTATGGCCCGTCTCTCCCGCCCGACCTGCGCGGCGATCGTGACGACCCGTCGAGGAGGTCAAGCGACGGAAGAAGCAGGAGGCGGTCGGCCTCGCCCGACAGAAGGCGCGAGAGGTAGGAGTAGGAGTAGGAGTATAGCAGGACGCAATCTCTCTTCTGTTCCTCCTCGTTCACGTAGATCTTCCTTGTTGCCATACCATCCTCCCTCGCCGTCTACTTGAGGTCAAACGGAAACACCCCCTCCTCCCCCTCCCGCTTCTTCGCCTTCGGCGTAACCCCCATCACCCTGTACTGCCCTCCCATCCCTCCTTCACCCACGAGCCTCTTCGCCGCTGACTCGATCTCCTTCCGCCGCTCGTCCGTCTTCGCGTTGCGCAGGAGCGACGCGAGGCGCGGCTGCAGCCCGAGCGAGGTGAGGAACCGGGACTGGGGGAGCGGGCCGTGGGTGTCGACTGCGCGCCAAAGCCGCTCGGCATCAGCTTGCCCGCCAGAACGAAAGATGGGAGAGGAGGAAAGGAAGGGAGGGGGGCGCACCAAAGTCGCCCATCGCTTCGGCAAGGTAGGAGAAGTCGACGTTGGCGGTCAAGTCGGTGTGGCCCGGCTCGGTGAGCGGGTCGACGACCTGGTGCTTGCGGAAGCCCTGTACGCCCGGCGAATACCTCACTCAGTTCCGCTTCTCCGTACTCAAGAAAAAAGGGAAGAGCGAAAGAGAGCAAAACCGGCACGCACCCTCCAGCTCCTCCCAAACGCCTTCGCATCCCCATAGTCCACCACCAGCCCCGCGCCCTTCCCCTCCCCGCTCTCGCCCGCAAGCAGCTTTGCGACGTCGCGCGCGATTTCCCAGCTCGCCGGGCTGACCTCGATGCGCGAGCCGAGCGGGAGGCGCGCGAACCGCTGCGCCGTGAGCGAGGCGGCGTCTTTGCCGAGCACCCCGCCGCCACTCGCAGAGGAAGGGGGAGGGGAGGAGAACCCGAGCTCCTCGCTCCCGCCCGCAGCGGAAGGCCGCGCGGGAGGCGGACTCGCCCCGAGGGTGGTATCGACGTTGAGCACGCTCGGCCGCGGGGCGGCAGCGGCGGACTGGAGGTCGGGCGTCTGCTGGTGCGCGACGGAGGGGAAGGCGAGCTGCGCGAGGGAGGAGTAGAGCGCCGAGGCGGGTGTGGGGGAGGGGGCGAGGACGAGGCGGAGGGAGGGGGTCGTGGGAGTGCTGTTTCGGAGGTGCAGGATGTTGATACTGAAGACGAAAAGGCAGGGAGGGCAGGGGGTGAGAGCGGGGACGCACTTGATGGCTTTTTGGTCGGCGACGTCAACGAGGACTTCGCGCCAGCCCTTTTGAGTGTGCTGTGCGCATGAAGAGAATCCCCCATCGCGTCAGTCTCGAGTGAAGGTGAAAGACCGAGGAGAAAGGACCTCTTCGAACGCACCTCGAAGATATGAACCGGCAGCGCGTCAAAGAACTCGTGCGCGACGAGGATGGTGAACTCGCCCTCCTCGGCCTGCTCGACCTCCTTGACGCTCCCGTACCACTTGGTCGGGACGTCGCCGCACCCGACTGCCTCGATGGCTGATTTCTGGACGTGCCGGAGCCGGTCGGAGGACTCGACGAGGTGAATGGAGGAGACGGGCGGCCGGGAGTGTGGAGGGAGGGCGCGGAAGGTCTGCGTCGCCATGGATGGTCAGTGCGAGTAAGAGAAGGAGAAGGGTAGGAGAGACGGACCCGGAGGATGTCGGCGAGGAGAGTACCGCGCCCGGGCCCCAGCTCGACGAAGCGAACCTTCTGTGGCGTGCCCTGCGCGAGCCACTGAGTGACAAACCAGATGGCGAGGAGCTGCAGGCTCGTTGCACAGCACGTCAGGCCCTCGCCTCAAGCATAGACCTGCTTCTTCTCCCTCTTTGGGAGAAAAGGCAGAAGCCGATCAAGGGAAAGCAGCTCGACGCACCTCGCCGAAGACTTGGCTGATTTCGGGGCTGGTGACGAAGTCGCCCTCCTTACCGAACACCTTGCGGGTCGTGTAGTAGCCGAGAGTCGGGTGCGAGAGGCAGAGGGTCATGTAGCGCGAAACGGGGAGCGGGCCGTGGGTCTGTTCCGATGAATGACCAGGTCAGCGAAGAGAGAATATGTGCAAGAAGGGAGACAGGGCGCGCCTTGATCGTCTCCTGCAGGACCTCGAGCAGCTCCGTCGGTTGAGGCCTACTGGGCGCCGCTCCTTCGGTTCCAGCCAGCTGTTCGCCTTTGACCGCACTCTCTGTTGCTCCTGCGAGTGACGGCGCGGGCTTGACGCCGGCTGAACGGGCCAGGCGGTCCGAGACGATGGTGGACGAGGGAGACGAGGACGACGAGGTGCCCGCATTGGGAGGCGGACGGGGCGGGACGGAAGCGGAGGAGGACTGGGCGCGGCGTGCGGATGTGCTGAGGAGTAGTCGGGCTGCCCGGCGGGTGTGGTTGAGCGAGTGCATGTTGGCGAGAGCGGAGGGGAGGAGCGAGAGCGAGAACAGCGACCAGGGCTGAGGGGCGGGTGCGAGCTGGTGGGCGGGTTGAAGTGAAGTGTAGTGAGCTGTTGCCGCTGTGTCTGCCGCGGTAGAAGGCGTTATTCGAGCAGGAAGCCGTTCCCCAAAAGTGCCGGAGATGAGTTCATCGGACTGACTTTGTTCCTCTCTCTCCCTTTTGCCCTCCAGTGCACTCGTACACCATGTCGACTGGATCTGTCGCTCGCCCGCTCTCCGCCGCCTTGCGCACCGGTGCCGCTCCCGCTCCCATCGCCTCGTCCTCTCGTCTCATCGCCTCAGCCGGCTTCCATCCCGCCCGACTCGCCGGTCATGCCTGCACCTGCATTCACGCACCACCGCACAAGCGGGCCTACAGCTCGTACCCCTCGGAGAAGCCAGGTGCGCACTCTCCCTTTCGCTTCCCCCTCTCCCTTCTTGCTGACCTTCCCAACTTTCCTCGCCAGCTCCCGCCCCATTCGCACCCGTCCCGCGCAAGAAGCGCACCATCCTCGACCTCCAGAACCTTAAGAAGAAGGGCATCCCCATCACCATGCTCACCGCCCACGACTACCCCTCGGCCCGCTTCATCGAGTCGGCCGCTCTTCCTCCTCCTCCGCCCTCTACCTCTTCCGCCGACTCATCCCCTTCCTCTTCCTACGACTTCCCTACTCCCGCCGCGCCAGCATCGGCGTCCCACCCCCGGGGCATCGACATCTGCCTCGTCGGCGACTCGCTCGCCATGGTCGCATGCGGCTACAGCTCGACGAACCAGCTCACGCTCGACGAGCTGCTCTTCCACTGCCGGTCCGTCGCGCGCGGGTGCACGACCTCGTTCCTCGTCGCCGACCTGCCCTTCGGGACTTACGCCGTCTCGGTCGAGCAGGGCGTGCGCAACGCCGTCCGGCTCGTCCAGGAGGGCCACATGGACGCCGTCAAGATCGAGGGCGGGCACGAGATCGTCCCTCTGGTCGAGCAGCTCACGGCGCATGGCATCCCCGTCATGGCGCACGTCGGGCTCACGCCCCAGCGCACCGCCTCGCTCTCGGGCTACCGCGTCCAGGGCAAGTCGGTCCGCTCGGCCGTCAAGGTCTGGGACGACGCGCGCGCGCTGCAGGATGCTGGCGCGTTCGCCGTCTTGCTCGAGGCCGTCCCGAGCAAGCTCGGCGAGTGGGTCTCGCAGCGGCTCACGATCCCGACGATAGGGATCGGCGCCGGCGCGAGGACGTCCGGCCAGGTGCTCGTCCAGCTCGACATGCTCGGCGTCGACTCGGAGCTCGGCGCGAGCGGCAAGGGCCCGCGGTTCTTGAAGCGCTTTGGCGAGGTCGGCGAGATGGCGAGGCAGGCGGTCAGGGAGTATGTGGACGCGGTCAGGGAGGGGCAGTTCCCCGAGGAGGGGACGCACACGTATCCGGTGAGCGACGAGGCGTGGGAGGGGTTCTTGCAGGCGGTCGAGAAGGAGGACAAGAAGTAGAGGGGCGGTAACAGCAGTTGGAGCATTCGCTCTTCTCCCTTGCGAGACGATGCCCGAGAACCTGTCGGCATATTCAAATAGGCAGTTTCGAGGGCTCGGCCTCGCCTCACCGCTACATCCACCTCGCCACCGGCACAAACCGCCTCTTCTCCCTCACTCTCCCTCCCTCGCTCCTCTTCGCCAACGAGTTCTCCCCGAAGTCTTCGTGGTCAAAGTCGTCCCAGTGTGAGGCGCCGCTGGGGCGCGCTGTCTGGGCAGAGCTGGTGGAGAAGTTCGAAGCGAGCGAGGAGAGGGACGAGCGGCGGCGGCGAAGAGAGGGAGCGGGGGTCGAGGAGGAGGGCGGGAGACGCTCCCAGCTCTGGATTAAGGTAAGCGCGTCAGAACACCAGATAGAGGGGCTGGCAGTGCGACGAATGCTCGAATCGTTGCTAGCGAATTGAGGAGGAAGAAAGCAGACGAGGTAGAGACGCACCCTCATCTCCTCATGCAACCACCTCGCCGCCTCCTCCATTTCCATGACCAGCCCCTCATACGCGCTCCTTCCCTCTCTCCGGAACAGCTGCACCCTCCGCACGTCGTCCAGTCCGCCCTGGATCCGGATCGCGACGGCCTCGAAGAAGCGCCGGTCCCGAACGAGAACGCTCGCGGCGCGCTCGTACAGCGCTGCGTGCGTGGCGGAGGGGAAGGAGGTCTGCCAGGTGTGCGCTTTCTCCGCATAGGAGGCGTCGTTGAGCCGACCGAGGGCGCGGAGGTGGTACAGCGCGAGGAGGGAGGTGTAGAAGTATAAGACGGGGTCGGAGGTAGCCTCAGTGCCGCTTGGAGAGGAGAGGCTAGGGAGATTGCCGAGGAGAAGGCCCACGAGAAGGGGAAGGCGAGGGAGCGCAGTGTTGATCTGGAACCAGGTCGCGAAGTAGGGGTTGATGGGCGAGGCGCGAAATTCGAAGGTGGCGGAGGGGAGGTGGTGGACGTTGACGGAGAAGCGGAGGTGTAGGAGGCGACTCCTAGACGAGAGGGTCCGGTCAACGAAACGAGGGGGGAAAGAAAAGACAACCTCACGAGTGCGGCTTCTCCTTGATGAAGACTCCCTGCCGAGCAGTGTTCTTGCGCTATGGTGATGGGCGTTCTCGGTGCGGTCAGCGGTAGCGAGAAAGGACGAAGGCGTACCAGTCGGTGAGCGATCGCTGCTGGCTCCGTCGGGGGCAAGGGCTGCATCGCCTGTGCGGCGGTCTCGACGATGATGGGTCGGCCTTCGGCCGAGCTAGAGCCAATGCGAAGGACCTGCGGGCCCAGAGGGGGATAAATCGGCAGAAGGAAGAGGAGAAGTCGAGAGCAGGGAAAGGGGAAAGAGCCCTACGTTCTCGTCCGCAGGCAGCAGCACGTGCTGGGTGAGCAGCACCGCCTTCTTCAGCTCGAACGACCACTGGGGCTGCTGTATCATCGAAATCGCGTAGGATACGCACAGGGCGACGGCCACCCCGGACGAGGGGAAGAGGTGCGGTGGGTTCGCATGATCGCGGCGAAGCTGGTCCGCCGCGCCTCTGAGGAGAACGGCCGCGACTCGTCCAGGCTCGATGAGTGCGACGGTGCTGGGATGAGCTGGGACGGCAGGGTAGTCGAGCAGGAAAATTGCCGCTGCTCCGGGTCGAGGAGGAGCACGAGCGTACGCCATCTTGTTGCGGCGTCGCGAAAGCACGAGGGAGAAGAGCAGACGAGAGAAGCTGAAGCGCAGACTGCCAAGAGGGTCAGGTTGCCTCGCTCTTGATTAAGCCAGATCCGCGAACGTCCTCGGATAGGGAGGGGAGGACGGGATGGTGACGAGCTTGATGGAGCAGCGCAGGGGCGTAGCATCAAGAGTGCACACGCGAGCGTGGGATGGGGGGCTTGTGCGGGCGTGAGCAGTTCGAGACGGAGAAGACGGAAACGAAAGGAGGAGGATGAGGTCGATGAGGACGACGAGGGGCTGGCGGAGTGGGTGGTGAGAGTGTCACTGGAGGGTGCCAAGATCGTCTGCGGTGCGTGTGAGCGAGAACTAGCGTTTGAGGATGAGAGGAGGAAGCCAACTTTTCATCAGTTCACCAAGTCGCGCCTCGTCCTCCTCTCGCTCGCTCGCACCCGCTTCGACCGCTCGAACAGCTTCGTACACCCAATCGAGCACACACAAGTGACCTCCTCGACCTTCTACGCCACACCCCACTATGCTCGACCGCCTCCCCGTTGAGCTGCTCCTCCGCATCTTCCACCTCGCCTGCCCACTCGACTACACCCCCGAGCGCCTCAAGGAGCGCATCACCACCATCAAGAACCTCTGTCTCGTCGATCGCACCTTTCGTCAACTCGCTCAGCCTCTTCTGCCCGAGGTGTTCGAGGTCCGAGGCCAGGAGGACGTCGACAAGCTCGCGGTCGTCGTCGAGGGCAAGCCGAGGGGCAGCCAGACCAAGGTCTTGAGCTTCTCCTACACGAGCCATGGCATTGCGCGCGGGGCTGTCCAGCTGTGCCCATGCACCGTCGATTTGAGTGTTCGCGGAGGAGTGTTGGCACTGGACTGGCTCAAACCTCTGTCCGGTCAGTGACTTTCGCTTCTCTACGCTCCACCAATCGAGGCTGATGAGTGTTTTACGTGAAGGCTTACGTCATCTCGTTGTCACGGCCACCACGATCTTACCCCCAGTCACGGTCACCTTTCCTTCGCTGGTCGAGCTGTCCATCTGCGCGTCCCATCTCGACTTGTCTTTCCTTGCGAGTTTTCCCAGCCCTCTCACCACGCCGTACCTTCGCGCGCTCGGGCTGGCCTCAAGTTCAGACGCCGAAGACGACCTTGTCCCGCTCTCCAACTTGTCCGTCGACCTGATGGCGCAGCTCGATGCGCTCAGCATCGATCACGGCGACTCACTCGGAACCTTGAGCAGGACTGCCGCCTACGCCACCTCCACTCTCCTCGACGTGGCTCTTGGGGTCGAGTCTCACACGCCTTACCTCCCCGAAAAGGTGGCCGTTCGCCTCTACTTCTCGCAAGCCATCACCAGTCTTCTGAGCGCCAGATCCCAGCTCTCACAAGCTCAGGCAGGTCGTGTCCGCGCTGGTCTTTCACAAGCCATCGAGCTGCTCTCTCCCCTCTCCGCCCTCTCCCTCATTGTCCTACCCAGCGTTCTCAAGCCCAAGCTGCTCATCGACGACGTCAGCCAAGCCACCTCGCAGGAGCTCCTGGATCTGCTCGACTCGAAGGGCGCCGAGGTCATCAGGGAGGAACAAGCCGAGTGGGACTACGAGTCGCTCATCTCGCCATCGTTCTGGTGCCGCAGGAGGGAGGAGCGGGCGCGCGAAGAGCTTGCGTCGAAGGGTGAGTAGTTGTTAAAGTGTTCGAGGCCTGAAGTCGGCGTCGAGGCGAGGACGAAAATCAAGACGAGGTCAGGTCAAGCGCTTGAAACGGGTGTTCTGTCTCCTCCCTGCCTCCCTAGCTGCCTTCTGGTTCGCCCATCGTGAGTGACTTGCACGCCGTTCATACTCGTACGCCGCCCTCACTCCCTGCTGCCCTCGGTTCGCTTTTTCTTCCGGATCAACCTCCGTTCCGTCACTCCGGTTTCAACGCTTGGTCGTACTGGGTGCTGCGCTACTCCGCGCCGGCGACTCGCCGACTGGGATTCTGCGCTCGCCGAAGCAGAGAAGCTCGGAAGACGAGGAAGAAAAAGCAAGTCGCGCAATGACGGCAGAGAGAGGAGAGGAGGACGAACAGCAGCACAGACGGTGCGGATTCCGGACAGCGGCATGCAGCTCGCTGCTGGGCGAGGGGAGAGATCGAAATTGGCGGGCGATGGTATCGGAGCAAGGACGAGGAGGCCGAAAAGCGGGGCGTACCTCGAGGAGGAGGAGGAGCGGGAAGAGCGCTCTAAACCTGCACCGCTCACCGCTTCGTGCTGCCGCTCTGTCGTAAGGGTGCAGCACACACGTCCCCTCCCCTCGTGCGGCTCGTCATGCCCGCTGGCTCCTGCGCACCACCCACACCCGACCTGCCCACTCCGCTGCTCGACTACCTCGATCTGCTGCCCCTCGCCGCCTGCATCTTCGCACACGACAGCCTCGTCGAGTCCACCCTCGCACCGCCCGTCTACCAGAACGCCGCCTGCCGCGCTCTCCTCCGTCAAGGCCACCAGGAGCCCAAACAGCCGAGCGGACTTCCGGGTCCTGCCCGCGTCAACGGCGATGGGACGCAGGGCGAGGACGGCGAGGAGGACGAGGGTGACCCTCTCACCGACTGCATGAGTGCGAGGGTGCGCGAGGAGCTCGCGAGTTGGTTGCGCGAGGGTGTTGCTTGGTTTACCCCTCCTCCCGCTCGATCAACTGCAGCGAAGCGGACCCGACGACCGGTCCGACCACCTCGACACATCTCTCTCAAGCTGCACGATCGCATCAGCTGGCCGCCCGTCGCGTTCGGCGCCTCCGTACACCTCTCATCCCCACCACCTTCCTCTTCCGCCTCCGACTCGCCTCACCCCGGTTACACGGTCATCACCCAACTCCCTCCTTCTGAGCTTGCGCGCGGCGCACTTTCCCCGACGCCGACGCCGGCATCGTCATTCCCCTCGACGCCCTCCTCCCCTAATCCACCCTCGAGCGCCCGCCCAGTCGAGCGGATAGGCGAGATCGAGCTGGACGCCGAGCGCTGCAAGGACGCGACCACGGTCGAGGGCATGTGCTGGACGCTCTGGCAGGCGCCTATCGCGGTTTTCAGGGTCAACCGCGAGTTCAGCATCGTCCAGGTGCGCTTCCGTTCCGTCTTTTGCCCGCCCTTTCCGTCCTGCATCAGACTCTTGCTCGCTTGCAGACCAACCCGAAGTGGCGAGAAACGACTGCCATTCCGACGACCGACTCGAACGACGCCTGGCCATCCCGGTCCGTCCGCGCTTCCTTGCATCACCTTCCGCTACAGCTCTAGCCTGATGCTTTGCTCTCGTAGCATCCACCCCGACGACATCGAGAAAGTCTCGTCGCACTACGGCAAGATCGTCGAGGACCTCGCAGCGGGTAGACAGGCGCCAATGCGGGACGAGTTCGAGTTCAGGTGGATCCCGCGCGAGGACGGGCAGGACCAGTGGTGCTCGGCGGTGATCGAGCCGTGCAGCGTGCAGGGGCGGATCGAGGGCTACGTGTGCTACATGCTCAAGTCCGTTTCACCTTCTTGCTCCACCTTCTGCTACCTGAACTGAATTACCTCTCTCTCAACTTCTCGTACCCTCGCCCCCTACGTGCGCAGCATCAACAAGCACAAAGCGTTCGAGTCGGCCTCGGAGCAGCGTGAGCGCGCCCTTAAGGACGAGCTCGCCCTACTCAGCGAGACCTGCCAAGTCGGTCTCGCACGCCATGAGCTCGACGGCACGTTCATCAGCGTCAACAAGGCGTGGCGCGAGATCTCCGGCGTGGCGGAAGGCGCCAAGCTCACCGAGTGGGAGAAGAACCTGCAGTGCGTCCCGGCCCTCTCGTTTCTCTCGCCCTCGCTTTCGTCGAAGCAGAACCTGATCGCGCTTTGTTGACTCCACAGCCCTGACGACCGCGACCGGGTGCTCCATAGCTGGCGCCAGTACGTCCTCTGTCGCCTCATCTCTTCGTGCCAGCCTGACTTTGTTCGCGCTGATGCTGCACAGGGCGCTCAAGGACCGCGAAGCCGTCACTACTCAGTTCCGATGGAAGCACGGCGAGGTCTGCCTCGTCCAGGTCCAGCCGAACCACGCGGACAAGGACAAGATGACAGGATGGATCGCGAGCGTGACCAAGTGAATCGACCGCTCGTCGACAAACCTCGCATTCCTCGCAACTGACGCTCTTACACCCTCTCCAGCATCACCGCCCAAGCCCAAGCCGAAGAGGCGATGCTTAACCTCTCGAAGGAGCGGGAGGCGCGGGCAAAGCAGGAGGCTCAAGAGGCGGAGGAGCGCCGCAAAGTCGCTGTCGAGGAGAAGCGCCAGCAAGAGCTGCTCATCGACGTGACGAGCCACGAGATTCGCAACCCCGTCCGCCTTCCTCTTGTTCTTCCTCCTTCGAGCGGGACTAACCTCTACTCATCTGGCAGATCTCCGCCATTCTCCAGAATGCCGACTTCACCCGCTCCTCCCTCCAAGCCGTTCGCCGAACGTTCTACCAGCTGAAAGAGCGCGGCAGTCTCCCTTCCGAGCTGGACGGCAAGCTCCTGCACGACCTCGACGAGGACATCGAGGCGCTCGACTCGATCACCGAGTGCGGCCTCGCGCAGGAGCGCATCGCGAACGACATCCTCGGGCTCGCGCAGATTCAGCTGAGCAAGTACAGTATCACGCCCGTCGAGTTCGATCTCGCGACGAGCTTGAGGAACATCTGCAGGATGTTCAAGGTACGTTCTCTTCCCTTTCTTCTTCTTCCCCCTCCTCTGTGAAGTTGACCCGTATTGTTTCGTAGAGCGAATGCCGGTCCAAGGGCATCGAGCTCAAGCTCGTCATCGGTTCCTCGCTCGCTCGCCTCGGGCCTCGAGCCCGCGTCTTTGCCGACCCAGGTTCGCCTGCCCACTCTCTTCTCCCTTGGTTAACCTTCTGACGCCCTTTTCCTCACAGCCCGCCTCACCCAAGTCCTCGTCAACCTCCTCTCGAACGCCATCCGCTTCACCGCCAAGTCCGCCACCCGCCAAGTGACCCTCTCCGTCGAGGTCTCCTCCCAGCCTCCCGATCGCGACGCGCCGCTCATTCCGCCCGAAGAGGTCGAGTACCACATCGCGGACAAGCGGCCGATCTACCTTTTCTTCTCGGTCGAGGACACAGGTCCGGGCATGACGGAGGAAGAGACGGGGCGGCTGTTCGCCAAGTTCATGCAGTGCGTCCCTAGTCCTGTGCTCTTCCACCTTTCCGCGCTAACCGTTCCCTTGTCGTAGGGGCTCGCCCTTCACGCACACCGCCTGGGGAGGGAGCGGACTCGGCTTGTGGATTGCGCGCAGTGCGTTCTCCCTTTCCGCCTTTCCTTCTCTCGTCGGGCTGACCACCTCGACCCGTTTCGGCAGACCTCTGCGAGCTCCAAGCCGGCCGCATCGAAGTCGCCTCGCAAGTCGGTCAAGGCTCCATCTTCCGCTGCTTCATCACTGCCCGCTCGGTCGACGCCGGTCCTGCCGAGAAGACTGAGGTCCTGCCCGTCATCGAGGGCATCACCGGCCCGAACGCGCACCGCGGCGCGGCACCCAAGGTCTACCTCGCCAAGCCGGGCGAGGAGCAGAAGGCGTTGAGCGGGTTGAGGGTGCTGTGCTGCGAGGTGCGCTGCTTTCCCCTGCGCCCTTTCTCCTTCACTCGCGCTCGAGCATAGACGCTGATACCGTTCGCGATCGCTCGCAGGACAACCAAATCAACCGCACCGTCCTCAAGCGCCAGCTCGTCAAGGAGGGCGCCGAGGTACTCCTCGCCGGCGACGGTCAAGAAGGCTTGGACATCTTCAACGACCCCGAGTCGGGCGCGATTGACTGCATTCTGATGGACATCGAGGTACGTCTTCTGCTTTCCTACTTCCGCTCGATCTTCTCGCCTCTTTTTCATGTCGAAGTCTGACCCGACCCTCCCGCAGATGCCTGTCCTCGACGGCGTCGGTGCGACTCGTGCGATCCGCCTCGCCGAACAGCAAGGCGAGCGACAAGGGCACCAGCGTATCGTCGGCTTGACCGGCAATGCCCGCCAGGCGCAGAAGCAGGCTGCGCTCGATGCGGGTATGGACGCCGTCGTCACCAAGCCGTACAAGTGCGTTCGAGCTGTTCTATCTCCATTCCTTCTCCTTTCTCTCGCTCGCAGAGCTTCAAGCTGATGAAGCGTTCATACCCTGCACAGGATCCCCGACCTCCTCGAGAAGATCACCGGCCACGTCGAGTCCTCCACCGCTCCCCCCTCCCCGACGATCAACCCCTCAGAGGAGGGCCGCGACTCTCCCGCCCGCGCCAGGGTCCACCTCGCCCCGACGTCCTGCTCCGACTCGGAGGTCACGGTCGAGACCTCGGCCGAGACGACCGTGCTGAGCATCACGGGCGACGAGCAGCTCAACACGGCGAAGGAGGGCGAGGAGGCACCGACGGTGCGGAGCAGCGTCGAGCGGAGGGGCCAGGGGCACACGCTCCCGCCGAGTCATGACCCGATGGAGGCGCTCGAGAAGAAACCGCAGCAGGGTCAGGGCGAGGCGAACGAGCCAGGAGTCAAGATCAAAGAGGGGGACGACGGGAAGGTGCGTTAGAGGCGGCGGCGGCGGTCGAAGCGGTATCATATCTTGCCTCTCTTTCTCTCACTCGTCACATGGGCTACTCGTGGTACTTCCCTCTGGCCTGTTCTAGCACAGCAGCGCCTCGTACATAGCTTCCTGTTGTAGACCTACCTCCCGGCATCTCTTTCGCATCGCAACGGACTGGAATCTATCGAAGCCGCGCTCCCTCTTGCTCCCTACGAGCGACTTAAAGGATGAGTGCAACAAAGGCCACGATACGCTCCGCTCTCCCTACGGCACGCCGCCTACACCTTGATGACATCGACCCTGCACCGCTCCCAGACCCTGTGCTCGACCGGGTCGTCCGGCACGCCGCCGCCGAGGTCGACGTTGCCCGTGTCGCGCAGCTCGGTGAGCGCGTCGCGGTCCATCGGGTGGATCGTCAGGCGCGCGAAGGTGCCGGCGCCGGCGGGCGCGGACGGCTTGGAGAGGAACGAGGGGTTGAGGAGGATGGTCGAGTCGACGATCTGCACGATGTCGAAGAGAGATCAACTTTCCTTCTATGCGAGGAGAGCAGGAACAATGGGGGGAGAAAAGAGCGAGGTAAGGAGAGACGTACCCGGGTGAAGTGCTTCTGGATCGACGGCGCGATGACAATGTCCGGCGCGCCGTCCTTGCCCATGCGGACGAGGTCGTAGTGCGTGATGTCGAGGTTGAGCGCGTCGAGCATCTTCGACGACGGCGGCGAAGGGAAGAGGGGGTAGAAGCTGCATAAGTCAAGCACTTCTAATCAGCATTCTCTCCCGCAATACGTCCGGGAGAAGACGGCGAATGGGAAGATGAAGGCACGACGCACCTCCTCTGCCTGAACAAGTGCCGTCCAACGCGGGCCATCACGTCCTTCGCGCCCGGGTCCTCCTTCTCGCCCTCCGGTAGCGGCTCGGCGTCGGCGGCCTTGCGGAAGAACTCCTGCGACTTGAGCGCCCACAGGACGTCGACCGAACAGACACCGAACGCGACCTCGTTGATGCTGAACTGGCACGGGTTGGGGAGGAGGCGGACGCCCTGGTGAGGAAGGGAAGGAAGCGTGAGTTCCTCTGGAGGGCCCGAGCGAGCAGGCTCGAAGCTTCGGAGCACGCAGCCGAGCTTGACGAGACGACAGCTGAACCGCAGAAGAAGAGACAAACGCACCTTCGGCAATCCAAGCTCATCCTTCGCGAACGGCGCCTGCGGGAACGCCGGGTGGTTGCTCACCAGGTCGCGCCCGTTCGGGACGAGGATGACGGCCGTACGGGGCGACGCCGCGATGAGCGAGGCGAGCTTCGAGGCGATCTTGGAACGGAAGAGGTTCGCGGGGAGGTCGTCCAGCTCGCCGCGCTGGATGAGCGGATGCGAGGCGTCGATGAAGGGGCCGGTCTGGCGTCACAGGCAAGTAATGAAGAAGATGAGTCAGTTTCAACCGAGCGGGGAAAGACAAGCAGGAAAGAACCGCCCGACGCACCAGAACGACCACGTCCGGCTTCTCCCCCTTGGCAGCGTCGACGAGCGCCTGCAGCGGCTCGTACTCGAGGTCGGACTCGACGGTGTAGGGTCCCGAGGCGACGAGGACGGCCATGGGGCTGCCGGCGAGCTGGCGCGGCGAGGTACCGTACTGGTGGTCGAGCAGGTCGGAGGGCGAGGTGTAGGAGGCGTCGAGGGGCGGCATCTGGCGAAGGGAGAGTCGTGAGTACGGACTGCGAGCACATCCACGCTCGCTAAACGGCACTCGGCCGCAAGAGCGAGAGAAGAAAGGCAACGTCCGACGCACCATCAGCACCTCCTTGACCGCGAACAGCTTCCCTCCTCCGTTCTGCCCCTTCAACCCGACAACACACCCGGGGAAGAACCCGACACCTCCACCGCCGTGGGGCGCGCCGCGGACCTTCATGTCGGGCTCGAACTTGAGCAGGACGCGCTGGCCGCTGCCGAGCATGCGCGACGACTCGAGCCAAGTCGACGTCTCGGTCATCTTGGCCGTGTCGGTCTCGGGGCAGAGGCGGCCGACGGCGAGGATGGGTTCCTGCGGGAGAGGGGTTGAGCCTGTGCGGGATGATTGGGAGGAGAGGGGAGACGGACCTGGGACTGCATGGACGGGTCGCCGAATTCTTCGATGCCGTAGTACTCGCGGAAGACCTCGGCAGCATCGTCGATGATCTTGTCGAGGACTGCGCGGGGGACATAGACAACAATCAGCGCTCTTCTCTCTCACGTGCGGGGCGAAGAAAAGGCAGAGAAACCGGACAGTCCGACGCACCTTCACTCCTCTCCATGCTCCTCTCGTACCCAATCCTGTACTTGTAGTCCTCCGGATCCGTGCTCGCCGTCAGCTTCACCCGCGGTTTGTCGCCCCCCGCTGCCGTCTGGGACGAAGTCGGCAGATCGAGGTGCGAGTTGAGCGTTTCCTGGAGCGAGAGCGGCGAGGGGCGCGAGGAGAAGGGGATGGAGGGGGCGGAGGGAGAGGCGGGGAGAGCGGGGGAGGAGAAGCCGCTGTTTGCACGACGGAGAGACGCTTCTTCAGCGCAAATGAGCATCAAAGGAGAAAGGAAGAAGACGCACGCCGGGCTGGACCCCACTCCGTTCATCGCGCTCCCGTTGAGCCTGCTCGGTCCGGGCGTTGGTCGTGCATGCTGAGGCGTGTTGTGCCCGTTCGAGAGCGGCGAGGAGGAGAGGTGCGAGGGGCGGGAGGCGGAGGCGGAGTTGGCTGCTGAAGGGCGGGCGCGCTTGGGGGTCGCGTCGGCGCCAATGGAGAAACTATGGAGCGGCAATCGTCAGCTCGTGCCGCCCCAGCATGCCCAGGACATGGAGGATTCGGAGTGGTCGGGGTGGTGCTGGACGCGAGGCGATCCCGCTGTCGCAGGGCATGGGGCGGTTGACGACGACGAGGGACGCACAGGTTGTCCACGAACGAGTTGTTGCCGCCCCGCTGCATGGCTTCTGAAGGTGGTGGGCGAGGAGGAGGAGGGAAAGAGAGGGGAGCCGCGTCGGGACGCGCTGATGAAGTCGACAATGGCGAGAAAGGGGGAAGGAAGGGCGGAATGACAGGGGACCCCTCGAGTGTCCAGGACAAGCCAGCGAGCAGGCGGAACGAGGCAGCCGGAGAGTGAGGACGGAGAGCGCAAAGTGGCCTTTTCTTCCTCGTTCGCGATGTTTCCTGGGCGGCGTCGAGCGTCCCCGAAGCACTGAAGCGGCGCCGTACGATCCTCGACAAGATCCTGACCGCCTCAGGCAGAGAGGCCATACAACCTGTACATTGCGACCAGCGCACCCTTTTTCTCCCTCCTCTTTCATCCTTTCCCTCCGTCCTCACCGCTCATGCCTCGACCTTCTTCTCCTCGACCTTGGCGCCGAAACCGCCGGTCGAGCCGAACCCGCCCGCTCCGCGCACGGTCTCGCTCAGGGACTCGACCTCCTGGACGTCGGGCGTAGCGATGCGCTCGAGGATGAGCTGGGCAATGCGGTCGCCGGTGTTGACTGCGCGGGGGCGGCAGGAGCAAGTCAAGTGTAGGAGGGAAGGAAGGAAGAGATAGGTCAGAACGGGACGTGCGGGCGGGAGAAAAAGGAAAGAACGCACCCTGGAAGTCCTCCTTGGCGTGGTTGAACAGCAGGACCTTGACCTCCCCGCGGTAGTCGGCATCAATCACGCCCGCGCCCGTGTCGATCATGTGCTTGCTCGCTTGACACACGCCCAAGACCAGGTCAGCTCGACGAGCACACGGAGGGGGCAAAGGAAGGAGGACGGACCAAGCCCGCTCCGGGGCGCAACACGGCCGTAGGTGCCCTCGGGGACGGCGATGGCGAGGCCGGTGGAGATGAGGGCCTTGCCCTGCGCGGGGACGACCTTGTCCTCGGCACTTTTGGGCGGTGAAGGTGAGATGAGGAGGGGGAGAGTCTCAGCGCGCGGACCAGGACGACAGGCAGACAGGGGCGCACGAGGAGAGGTCGTAGCCTGCGGCGAGAGCGCTGCCACGGTGGGGCAGCTTGGCGGTGTCGGAGAGGCGCTGGACGAGGAAGGACGAGGCGGCAGCAGCGAGAGACATGGCGAGCTGGTCGGTGGAGGTGGTGGCGGTGCGCTTCGAGGCGGGTTCGGTGGTGGCAGCGGAAGGAGAAGGGGAGCGCTTCGACATGCGAGAGAGGGAGAGAGGCAGGAGGGAAAGGAAGAGGAGGAAAAGCGGACGCGACGGCAACGCGATCCACGCGTCTCTCGCGCTCAAGAGGGTTGACAGGCGAGTCTAGCGTAAGAAAGGACTCGTGCAGTGCCTCTGCGCACTCCTAAACCCGGTTCTGAGGGCGAGAGCGAGTTGCCCCACCTGCTCTCGCTCCTTTCCCTCCTCCCGCTCATCTCGCTCCACTCACACCGCACCTGCTAGCCTCTGCTTCCATCCATCCCATCAGGCTCATCTCCACCAGCCCTACACGTCTCCCCCCGCCCGCCATGTCCTCCTTATCTGTCGGCCTCGGGCGCCCCTCGTCCGGCAAGGCCTCCTCCCGCCATCCCCGCCAGTCCAGCGGCGCCTACCAGGTCTTTGACGTACGCTACACTTCCTCCACAGCTCACTTGCCTCCCCAGAGCAAGCAGGAGAGAGGCGCGAGCGAGCGCACCCTCCGCTTCCTCGCCGAGCGGTTGAAGGACGAGGAGCTGACCTTGCACGCGATGGGGAGCAGCCGGCGCAGGTGCAGACCTTTCGCGAGGCCTTCACGGTGCGTGCCCCTTTTCTGCGAGTCCTGCGCGCTGGAGTTGGTCGGCGGGTCCTCCTCTTCTGGCGGAACTGACCCTTTCGACCTTGCGCGTCGTGTGCTGGAGTTGCTGCCCTACAGTTCTTCGACCAAGACAACGATGGCTTGATCTCGGAGGAGGACCTGAAAGGACTGCTCACCTCGCTAGGTGCGCCTCCCAGCCTTCTCCTCTTTTCTCCCTCCGCTCACCTCATGTCCCCCTGCAGGTCTCCCCGTCGACCCGACCCGCATCCGCGCCCTCCTCTCCTCCACGCCCTCCACCGCTTCTCTTGCCTTGTCTCCCTCAGCACCCCTCCAACCGATGAACTTTACCACCTTCGTCACCCTCCTCGCGAACCACCTCTCCTCGTTCGACCCCGAGCCCGAGCTGCTCGAGGCGTTCGCGAGCTTCGACGAGGGCAACACTGGGTTCGTCAAGGCGGAGGAGGTCAGGCCGTTCTTGCGGGATCTGGGGCCGGACGGGTTGAGCGAGGAAGAGGTGCGTCTGGCTTTTCTTCTCCTTTTCTCACCTGCCTTCCTTCCTTTTTCCCTTCGTCGATCGCTGCGACGGCTCCTCCCTCTATCCAGAGTTTGCTGCCGTGATGCCCGTGCTCCAGACTGAGTACCTCTCCCTCCCAGATCTCCCGCTTCCTGTCCCCACCCTTCCTCGACGCCCGCACGGGCTTATTCGATTACCGCAAGTTCTGCGCGCACCTGCGCGTGACGGAGCCGGAGGAGGAGGGACAAGCGCTGGCGGCGTGAGCACAATGGAGCTTCCCTCGGGTCTTCCTCGAGGCGCTTTGCGCCTCTGTTCCTCCCGATCTTTCGGGGGACGAATTCGCCTTCTGCAGTAGACATACCCCCCATTCAGCTGTTGTTTCTGTTTCTGTACCATTTTCCCGCCCTCTTTGCCGCTTTTCTCGCCTTTCGGACAGAGGCTCTGCCCGGAACTTCGCTCTCCGTGCGTCTCCGGGCCTACGTCTTCTTGGGCCAATCATGGGCGCTCGTCGGCGCTGGAGAGGAAGGGTAGGAGAGAAATGGTCAGCCCGGCAGACGAGAGTTACAGAAGAGGCCGAGAAGGAGCCCACCTTTCCTGCGACGGGCGTAGAGGAGAAACGACAACCCAAGGACGCCTACAAGGACGCCTCCAAAGAACCACTTCCTGAGCCTCTGCTCCTCGGTGTCGTTTTTGGGCGAGTTCGTGGACTTGTAACGACGGGTGCCGAGAAGGGACCGCGAGGGAAGAGAGGTGCGGCAGAGGCGGACGAGCATGGTGGGGAGTGGCAGAGGGTGTTGCGTAAGTCGGTTGGGTGTGCTCGAGAAGGTGTACGAAGCTGTTCGAGCGGTCGCAGCGGGTGCGAGCGACCTGGAAGAGGACGACGAGCGACTTGGTGAACTGAGGAAGAGTTGGCTTCCTTTCCTCTCCCTCAAACGCTAGTCCCCGCTCTCACACGCATCAGTGACGCACTCAGCACCCTCCGACGACCCCCTCACTAGCCACTCCGCCGGCCCCTCCTGACCGACCTCGTCCTCCTCCCTTTCACATGCTTCCTCACGCCGCCGACTGCTCGCTCGCATGAAAAGAAACCGACATACGACCCATTTGTTACGCAGCGTGTCCGAGGTTGAGCTCTTCTACTCTCGGCACCCTTTAGTAGAACCTGTACAAAACCGCATCCATCCGCACCAGCTCCGGTTGACCAAGCTGGACGTCCAGCGTCCTTTTCCCCTCGCCCGCTCATATGGCACGGAAGGAGGCGCTTAGAGGACGTTGACCTTAGGGAACTTGAACTGTGGGAGCGGGAGAGGAGCGGAAGAAAAGGGGTCAGCTTCTTTCTCTGAGGAACCGCACTAACGCAGCCGGCGGCGACTCGCTACCGCCACCGCGACATGCAGGACGAGAGAGAAAGAAAGAGACGCACAGTCGGCCCGGAGCACCCAACGCACATCTGGCCCATCTTGTGCCCGACCTCAACGGCCTCGTCGACGCTCTTACCGAGCGCGCGCGCGCCGAGGAACCCGCCGGCAAACGCATCGCCCGCGCCGTTCGTGTCGACGATCTCGCTCGCCTGGAGCTTGGAGACGGGGTAGGTCTTGGGCGAGGACGAGGACTCGGACGAGGCGACGACGGTCGAGGAGGCGCCCTGGGTGATGACGACCAGGCGCGGGGTGGCCTGGTTGTTCTTCGGGAGAGCAGCGAGCTTGGAGGCGATGGTCGGGATGTCCTTGGTCTGCTCGCATCGAGAAGGAGCGGAGTCAGTCGCTTCCGCCAAGTCGAGCACCGTTTCCCAAAGCAGCAATTGCACTTCGGAAGCAGGACAGGAGAGGAAGCCGGACGCACGTCCCACTCGTGGCTGGCGGCGTAGGCCTCGGCCTCGGACTCGTTGCCGATGAGGACGTCGACGTAGGGGAGCATCTCGTCGACCTGCGACTTGAAGAACTGCGGGATGAACGGCGCCGAGAGGTTCATGGCGAAGGGCTGTTGAAGGCAACACGAAGAGGGGGAATCAGCGGCTGCAAACGTCAGGATTGACTCCTCTTCTGCCTTTGGAGGAACAGCACGGAGACGAGAAGAAGTGGGCGAGCGGGACCGCGACACGCACCTTGTTCTTCTCGGCAGCGTGCTTGGCGAGGACAAGCGCCGACTCAAGGCCGTGGGTGAGGAAGAACCCGCCAAGGTAGAACGACTGGGCCTGCTCAATGAGCTGCTTGATCTCGGGCTTCTCGAGGTGCGCGGGCGAGAACGACTCGGCGGCACCGAGGGTGGTGCACAGCGAGCGGTCGTGGCCGGTGATGACGACCGCGCAGGCGCCGGTCGGCTTGTCGGCGACGACCTGGTAGGCCGACTGGAGGCCCTCCTTGTCGTTCGCGGCGCGGAGCTGGTCCGCAAGCGAGTCGGCGCCGACGGCGCCGAGGTAGGCGGTCGAGTTGGCGGGGAGGACGTACTGCGGTGGGGAAGAGCGAGAGTTCAGACCATGTCCAGAGGGCGCGGGAGGAAGCGGAAGGAGAAGGGAGGGGGAGAGGGACAGGAGGGAAGGAGACGAACCTGAGCGGCACGGGCAGCGTTCTGGGCAGCGCCGCCAGCGACATAGTGGACCTTGTAGTTCTTCTGGAGGTCCTCGTAGCTGTTCCGCGCTCAGCCCCGTCAGCCTCCTTGGACCACGCAAGAGAGAAAGGAGTCAGGAAAGGACGGACATCTCGCTCTGCTTGCCCTCGGCGAGGACGGCGTCGTTGGCCTTGAGGGAGTACTTGTCGAGGAGCTCGGGGGCGTCGACGACCTGCATGTCGAGGAGCGGGTTTCCCATGGCGAGGAGGAGGAGGGAAGAGGACGACATGGTTGCGTGCTGATGTAGGGCGGAGAAGGAGGGTCAGTAAGGTCTGAAGAGAGGAAGGAAGGCGGTGGTAAAGCAGTCCAGGCGGTAGGAGGGGAGAGCGGGACAAGTGGAACGAGGTGAGGAGGAAGGCGAGGCGAGTGCAGCTCGTACAGAGCACCGGGGCGGGTGCGAACAGCTCGAGCACGCATTGTAGGCCATCTGCGGCTCGTGCAGCTCCCGCCTCACCCGCTCCATGCTGTGCCGGCTGCTTCTCGCTCCCTTCCCTCGCTCCTCGTGTCCGCTCCTCACGAGGGCGATGCAGAGCATCGTACGCCACCCGGAGCGCGTCGGGAGGCTCGTAGACCAGTCTCGAGGCGGCAGAGGGGAGATGCCGACTCACTGAAGGCAGTGCGGGAAGCGGAGTAGCGAGAGCCCTTTCCGGTGAAGGTGCAGCACGTCCTCACCGGTTTCTCTCCACTCTGAACGCTTTCTAAGTCCACACAGCGTACGAGAGGCATCCTATCGAGCACCGGCAGGTCCTTCCAAGCCACGTCGAGCAGGTCCTACGGTCGTCCTCCTCGACCCCCGTTTTTTCTCGCCCGGTTCGAGCCCTCCTGGGTCGTCACCCCGTTTCGGTTACGACCCCCTCTGCTCGTCAGCGCGCAGCTGCACCACCTGACCGTCCCTCCCCTGCGCTTACCCTCGCTCGCTGACCTCCTCTCTCCACCGTGCCCCCACTGCCCCTCTTTCGCCTCCTCTCCCTCCCTCGCTCTCTCTTCCTCCGCCCACTCACCCCTTCTCGCCCCTCTCTCTCCGCCTGCTGCACCTCGCTCGCCCTCGCCTGTGGTAGTTGTGCGGGTTGTCCAGGTGCGTGTGGGAGGGTGTGCTCGCGCCTCGCGTCGTACGGCGCTAGTGGGGGGACAGCACAGCGCCACCGCCAGCTCGTGTGGCAGCGGAAGGAGTTGGGGAGAAGCGGGAAGCGTGAGAAGGAGCAGGGAGGGATCACTCGGGCGGGACTCGAGGCGGTGAAAGGCGAGGAGAAGCGAGGAGCAGGTGGTGGTCCCGAGACGAGAACGCAGCAGTCACTGACTGAGCTGCTCATCGTGCGAGGACAGCAGCACCCTCACCGTCGTCGTCACCAGCAGAAGCACCGTACCCGTCGTCGACCCGGAAGGAGCGGACGAGCGAGGGCGCGTGTGTCCGTCGTGCAGCGCACCGCCGAGCGAAGAAGAGGAACAATCGAAGGTCAGTCTCCCTTCGTCTCCATCTCCTCGTCGAGCGCCGACTCACTCGTCATTCTCTCCACCCAGCACCCACCCACGTCCCTCCCCGACGACCGAACCCGCTTTTCCTCCTCCTCCCCCCACTTGCTCTTCCGACTTCTTAACCCCACCTCACACCCGCCGACCGCCATGAACCGCCCCCGCCGCTCCTCCCTCACCAGCCCCGTCTCGCCCCTCTCCCCCGCCGCGACGTCCTCCAGCTCGTCCACCGTCCCGCACCCCTCCGACTCGAACCTCCGCCGCACGCCCTCTTCCCACCTCCTCTCTCGCCTCGCACCCTCGACCACCACCGCAGTCTGCACCGCTCCGTCCCTCTCCTCCGCGCCCGCTCCCTCCCGCGGTGGCGGCGGCAGCGTGGCTTCTTCCTCCTCGGCCTCGTACCTCACCGACACCCCGTCCCGTCCTCGCCGCCTCAGCACCTCCAACCCCGCCCCTCGCTCCGCGCCCATCCCCATCTCGCCCACCTCGCCCGCGCGCTCCGCGCCGCCCGTCAAGCACCCGGCCACCTCGGGTCACGGACCCAAGACGGAGCGCCGGGAGGAGGCTTACTTCGGCGGCGGCGGAGGAAGGTACGGCGAGGAGGACGCACTCGCACATGCGATCCGGCACAACGACGCCGCGTTGCTGAGCCGCCAGAGGGGGCGGTACATGACCGCGCCGCTCTCCCTCGGGCTCCCTCAACCCTCGGGCGGGAGAGAAGAAGCAGGGGGAGGGAGCGGCTCAGACGGCAGCGACGCGAGCTTCGACGTCCCGATCGTGGACACGAGCCGCGCGGGGATGCTCGCGCACGCGACGTCGCACGCGTACGCGCCGCCTTCCTCCCAGGGCGGAGGAGGCGGAGGAGGGCTCGTCGGCGGCGTGAGGTACCAGAATGGGCGGCGCATGAGCAGCCTCGCGACGTACACGGGGCTGCCGCAGCCTCCGCAGCTCGCGGCGCTGAGCCTCGGCGGGCCGAAGACGCCGAACAATGGCGGCGGCGGCGGAGGAGGAGGCGGAGCGGGAGGGAGAGAGGCGGACGGGCTCAGATACGCTTTGCCGGCCTCGACGACGGGGGCCAGGAGGCCCTCGAGCCCGGCGGGAGGGGCGCTCAAGCCCGTCTTGCCCCTCACAAGGACCGAGCCGCTCCCTGCCTCGTCCTCTTCCGCGACGAGGAGGGCGCCTTCCCCTGCCCGGCCCGGCCCGTTGAGCTTGTCAAGACGGGCGTCATCGCCCGCCGGGACGAGGCCGACCGCGGCGTCGCTTCTCATCGGCGTGAGCGGCGCCGGCGGTGGAGGAGGAGGAGCAGGAGAAACGCCCAGCACGCCCGGCACGTCGTCCCTGCTCTCGTCCGCCTCGTCCGCGCTCGGGCGCTCCAGCTCGACCTCCTCGGCGGCAGCGGTGAGCAGGCGCCCTCCTTCGCCGGCGAGGACAACGACGTATGGCCTCCCGACGCCGGGCAGCAGCGCCGTCCGCGCCGCCTCGCCATCGCGCCTCAACCTCGGTGGAGAAGGAGGAGGTCGAGCGAGCGGTCTCGTGCGCGCCGCCTCGCCCGGTCCGTCGGCCAGCTCTCCGCCCTCCTTCTCACCCGGGAGCACCAGCGGGCCGAGGGTCGTGAGGGGCTTCGACGCCCCGGGGCTCGCCTCGCCGCCGACGTCGTCCCCCTCTGGCGCCGCGCTCCCAAGTCCGTCCTACCGCTTCGGCACGGCCCTCTCGCGCGGGCGCTCGGCATCGCAGTCCTCGCCCTCTGCGTCTTCTCCCCCCTCCTCCTCCTCCAACTCCCTCGCCCGCCCCTCCCTGCCCGGCTTCTCCTCCCCCTCGTCGACCTACCCCGTCTCGTCGCCGCACCACCCCGCGAACAGCGCGCACACGACGACGCGCCCGCGCTCGCGGCTCGCGAACCGCCAGCTGGACGAGCGGCTCGAGATCCGCGCGTCGAGGGACTTTCAGGCGCTGGACGAGTACTACGAGACGCGCAGGCAGGGGCGTGGGCGGGCTGGTGGGTTTGGCGGGGCTGAGGGAGGTGGGGAGGACGGGTGGGACGAGGCCGAGAGGGCGCAGCGGAGGAGGGAGGAGGAGAGGCGGCGGAGGAGGGACGCGGAGGAGCGGTTGAGGAAGGGGTATGATAGGCTGAGTACCGGGTCGGCGGGCGCTGGGGCGGGGAGGGCGGCGTAGGAGGCGGGATCGGGTGGAGGGAGGGAAGGCGAGGGAGAGGAAGGGGAGGAGCTGTACAGGGCGTGTGAATAGACGCTGTCGTGTCTGTGCGCGCGCAACGCTGGTCGTCTCGCGCATCGTGGGTAGCGAGCTGCAGCAAGCCGGCCGGAGCAGCAGCCCGTTGCGATCAGGTCTTGAGGGAGGGGAGGGGAGGGCCTCGACTTTGCCTCGATCCGGTCGCGCTTCCGCCCTGGCTCTTGCCCTCCCCACTCGTTCTCTTGCTTGCTGCACTGCCTGCTCATCGTACAGCACCTAGCACCCGTCGATCGGCCCCCCTCTCGAGCCGCCCCTCGTCGCCGTCGTCCACGTCGGAACCGCGCCCTTGCCATGACGGCGTCGGCGTCTAGTCCAGCTCCGCTCGTCTCGCCGGTCGGTCCACCAGCAACACCAGACTCGGGTCCTACCATCCCGCCCTACCTCCTCGACTACCTCCTCGACTTCCCGCTGCCCATCTGCGCCTTCTCGCACGCCGACCTCCAGTCCTCGTCGACCCTCCCTGCGCCCTTCTTCCAGTCTCCCGCCCTCGAAGCCTTCCTCTACCAAGGTGCAGGCGGTGCGGCACTCCTGAGGCAGCAGCAGCTCAAGTTCCGGGGCAGCAAGGTCGACAAGGACGCCGAGAAGGCGAGGGAGAAGGCCATCGAGGCCGCGAGGGCAAAGGCGCCCAAGCACCTCTCGAGCGCGCTCGTCGACTCGGCCAAGGAGCCGTTCCGCAAGTGGCTCGTCGAGGGCATCCATGCCGCTGTCGCTGCGCGCAGCCAGAACTCGACAGAGCCGTCCACCCCGACCGGTCCCGCTTCCATCTCCCCTTCTCTCGCCAACACAGACTCTTCCACCTCTGCCCTCCCCGCCTCGTCCTCGACTGCCACGCCCCGTCCTCCTCCCGCGCCCCGCGCTCCCTCGGTCGCCTCCTCCCGCGGCACCTT
This sequence comes from Rhodosporidiobolus sp. SP3-3/4, assembly GCA_029873605.1. Taxonomy (NCBI): domain Eukaryota; kingdom Fungi; phylum Basidiomycota; class Microbotryomycetes; order Sporidiobolales; family Sporidiobolaceae; genus Rhodosporidiobolus; species Rhodosporidiobolus sp. SP3-3/4. The sequence continues at coordinate 934,952 of JAQJIZ010000005.1, forward strand.
CAATTCGCTCTCCTCCGGCCTGTCCGGCTCGGCGCTCTCCTCCACCCTCTCCTCCTCCGCCTCGCACCGCCAGATCGGCCTCAAGCTCCTCAACGAGATCAACTTCTCCAAAACCTGGTGGCGCGCCCAGTGCGTCTCCGAGCTCGGGTTCACGATCCTGACCCAGCTCCCGCCCTCGTCGATCGCAAACGGCGGCCAGATCTCGCTCGTCCAGGGCGAAGACGCCAACGGCGGAGGGAGCTCGGTCGCTGGCGGGCAGAGCTTGAGCGGGACGACGCTCGGCAGCGGTGGGGGCGGCAGCGCACGCGGCGGGCCGCCTTCGACTTCGGCGGCAGCGGAAGGAGCCCGCTCCGCCTCGGCGTCGTTCTCGACCCCGCCCGGCCTTGCCGCGCCTGAGCTCGTGCTCGGCGCGTCGGCCGTCTCTCCCTCCACGACTGGCCCAGGCGTGGGTGCAGGTCTGGCGGGTGTGCAGGAGGAGACGGCAGCGCAGGTGGCCAAGGCGGCGGAGGTGGATGTCTCGGACGGGCTGTGGAAGCTGCGTCGTGCGGGGGCGGAAGCAGCTAAGACTGAGGAGCCGGAGGAGGAGCGCGATGGGGAAGGGGAAGGGGCCGAGTGTGGAGACGACGAGCAGGACGAATGTCAAGCCAGTCCGCGCTTCGAGATCCTCGGCGACGCAGAGGTCTCGGTTGAGGGCGCGAGGGACGCGACAAGCCTGGAGGGGCTGGCGTTCACGCTATGGAACGCGCCGGTCGGGCTGTTCAGGGTTAACACGGACCTGGCGATCGTGCAGGCGAACACGAGGTGGAGGGCAACCTGCGGTACGCTTTCTCCTCTTCTCCCTTCCGTTCTGCGATTGCTGAAGAAATTTGAGGTTGACCCGTTTCTCCTTCCGCAGGTCTCTCCTTCGGCGAAAGCAATGACGCCTGGCCCGCCCGTGTGCACCCGGACGACCGCGAGCGCATCATCGAGCACTACCGCCGCATCGCCGACGAGCTCCCGCTTGAGCGCGACGAGTGCACCTTCCGGTTCGTCTGTTCTCTTTCTCCCTCCACCGAGCGAGACTGACGGCGGTTATCGTCGCAGCTGGCTCCCCGAAGGCGACGACGACCAGTGGGTCGTGTGCACCATCGAGCCTTGCTTTATCGGCGGTCGCCTCGAGGGCTACAACGGCATGCTCGAGAAGTGCGCCTTCCTCTCCCGCCTTCGCGTGCACACTGACTGATTTTCCTCCTCTTTCGCAGCATCAACAAGCACAAGCAAGCCGAAACGGCCTTCGAGTCCCGCGAGCGCGCGCTGCGGAACGAGCTGGCGCTGCTGAGCGAGACGACTACGGTCGGGCTGGTCAAGATCGACCTGAACGGTCGGTTCCTCAGCGCGAACAATGCGTGCGTCTCTTGTTCTCATACCCTTTATCTGACTTGAGATTGATCGGAATGCGCGTCAGCTGGTACGACATCGTCCATGTCAAGAAGGGCGACGAGCTCGACTCGTGGGTCCACAACATGCACCCGGACGACTCCGAGTGGGTTCTCGCCGAGTGGGCCGAGTACGTCTCCCCTGTCTCCCTTTCCTCGCCCTCTTCCCTCTGTGTTGATGCCTTCCCCGCCCGTAGAGCCCTCAAGAACCGCACGGCCCTGACGGTCCGCTTTCGGTGGAAGTACGGCGACGTCTGTCTTGTGCAGGCCGTGCTGAACCACCCGAACCCGGAGGAAGCTACGGGCTGGATCGGGAGCGTTACCAAGTGAGTCTTGCTCCATGTTTTTCCTCTCTCTGCTGGCGTTGAAGCCGGTGTGACCTTAGCGAAACCTCACTGACCCGTCTGCATTCCCGCAGCGTCACTGCGCAAGCCCAGGCGGAGGAGGCGGTCCTCAACCTTTCGAAGGAGCGCGAAGCGAGGGCGAACCGCGAGGCGCAAGAAGCGGAGGAGCGTCGCAAGATCGCCGTTGAGGAGAAGCGCCAGCAAGAGCTGCTTATCGACGTGACGAGCCACGAGATCCGCAACCCGGTCCGCCTTTCTATTCGTCCTTCCTCCTTCGAACGGGACTAAACTCTTCCTTTTCCGGCAGATCTCCGCCATCCTCCAGAATTCGGACTTCACCCGCTCCTCCCTCCAATCCCTCCGCACCACCCTCATCGAGCTGAAAGAGCGCGGCACCCTCCCGTCCGAGCTGGACGGCAAGCTCCTGCACGACCTCGACGAGGACATCGAGGCGCTCGACTCGATCACCGAGTGCGGCCTCGCGCAGGAGCGCATCGCGAACGACATCCTCGGGCTCGCGCAGATTCAGCTGAGCAAGTACAGTATCACGCCCGTCGAGTTCGATCTCGCGACGAGCTTGCGGAACATTTGCAGGATGTTCAAGGTGCGCTCTTTCCCCTTCTTCCCCTTCCCCCTCCTCCGCGAAACTAACCCGTTTTGTTCCGTAGAGCGAGTGCCGGTCCAAGGGCATCGAGCTCAAGCTCGTCATCGGTTCCTCCCTCGCTCGTCTCGGCCCTCGAGCTCGCGTCTTTGCCGACCCAGGTTTGCCTGCTTGTTCTCTTCTCCCTCGTTCCACCTTCTGACACCCTTTTCCTCACAGCCCGCCTCACCCAAGTCCTTGTCAACCTCCTCTCGAACGCCATCCGCTTCACCGCCAAGTCTGCCACCCGCCAAGTGACCCTCTCCGTCGAGGTCTCGGGCATGCCGCCCGACCGCGACTCGCCCCTCATTCCGCCGCACGAGGTCGAGCTGCACATCGACAAGCAGAAGCCCGTGTACCTCTTCTTCTCGGTCGAGGACACAGGGCCGGGCATGACGAAGGAGGAAACCGGGAGGCTGTTTGCCAAGTTCATGCAGTACGTTGCCCTTCTTCGTCTCTCTCGTTACCTGCCTGACTGACTCGCCCCTTTCATGCAGAGCTTCTCCCTTCACCCACACGACCTGGGGCGGAAGCGGTCTCGGGCTCTGGATCGCTCGCAGTGCGTTCTCCCTTTCATTCGTGCCTTCTTTCATGACGCTGATCGGGTCGAAGCGTCACAGACCTCTGCGAGCTCCAAGCCGGTCGCATCGAGGTCGCCTCGACCGTCGGCAAGGGCTCGATCTTCCGCTGCTTCATCACCGCCCGGTCGGTCGACGCCGGCCTGCCGCACGACCACGAGCAGCCCGTCGCCGTCATCGAGGGCATCACGGCGCCGAACGCGTCCAGGGGCGCGACGCCGACGGTCTACTTGGCCAAGCCGGGTCAGAACAGCACGCCGCTCAAGGGGCTGACGATTCTGTGCTGCGAGGTGCGCTGGCTCTCTCTCTCTCCCCCTCCTCCATCTTTCCTCTCTTCACCTCGGATGGTAAGCTGATGCGGCTCGGAACGGTTTCGCAGGACAACCAAATCAACCGCACTGTTTTGAAGCGTCAGCTGTCGAAGGAGGGCTGCGACGAGATCCTGCTCGCGTGCGACGGTCAGGAAGGTCTCGACATGTACAACAGTCGGGAGGCGGGCTCGATCGACTGCATCCTCATGGACATCGAGGTGCGTTCCTCTGCCGCTCTGTTTTCCTTCCTTCTCCTGTACCTCCTCTACCGCCCGCTTCCCGCATTCGCACCCTCACCTCTCTCTGCGTCGTCGCTGAGCCGTGCATTGCCCGCAGATGCCGATCATGGACGGCCTCGCCGCGACTCGCGCCATCCGCACAGCCGAGCAGCAAGGTCAACGAGCAGGGCACCAGCGCATCGTCGGCTTGACTGGCAATGCTCGCAATGCTCAGAAAGAAGCGGCGCTGGACGCGGGTATGGACACGGTCGTCACGAAGCCGTACAAGTGCGTCCTTCTCCTGGCCTTCCGCCTCTTTCTCGCTGACCGAATTCTTCGTCTTCAGGGTGCCCGATCTGATTGAGAAGATCCGTACGTATACCACATTCTCCTCGCATCAACCCTTCCTGACCCTCTCTCCTCGCCCGACAGGAAACGACCAAGTTCCGAACGAACTCGGCCCCGCTTCGACCCTCATCCACTCTCATCCGGGCGCCGCCGCGACTGCTACCTTCATGGCTGCCTCTCCAACTCCGTCACCTGGAGCGGCAGGCGCGCAAGAGCAGGTCTTCCCGCTTGCGAGCGGAGCCAGCGTCGAGGTCATCACCTCGGGCTCGCCGACGAGCAGCGCCTCGTCTCGCTGCCAGCCGCAACGGAGGAACAGCGGCGACGACGTGCTCCCGCCCCTCGGTCACGGGCGGCGAAGACCCTCGGCCGCTTCGGTCGCGTCGACGGGATCGGCCGACTCGCACGTCAACCCGGCGTACGGGCCCAAGTACGCCGAGCTCGAGGCGGCGAAGGAGGCGGCGAAGAGCATGATGCACCACGGGGAGGGGATGGTACTCCCTCCTTCGCACGACCCGGAGCGGTCTCTAGAGAAGTAGCGCAGGAGGGTGTTTTCTTCGCAGGTTTTCCTTATTTTCCCCGCCTGTACGGTAGACTGTCCTGCATCTCTGTTTTGACTAGATCAAGATCATCCGTGTACAGCGTAGTTGTAACAAGCATTGCCCCGGACGGCCCAGCTGTAAGGGTGAAAAGGAGGAGCCGGCGAAAGCGCAGGGCCAGCTCCGGTCAACTTCACCTCTTTCCTTGCATATCACCCGCTCTACTGTGCTCCCAGCTACATGTACCGCCTCGCTCCTCCCGCACCACGAGCCGAGCGCTTCGAGAGGGACGGGTACGCCAGGTCCGGGTCGTAGAAACTGCCGCTGCTGCGCTGGGGCGAGTGGGCCGAGGGAGAGTGGAAGAACGGGTGCCCGCCGTGCGAGCGGGGCGAGAGGTACGACGACGGCAAGGGAGACGCCGAGGGTCCGGGCGACGGCAAAGCGCTCGGCAAGGTCGAGGAGTGGTGGTGCCAGCTCTGCAGGACCGAAAGCAGCCGGCAGTGGTATGTCAGGTCACAGGAAGGTTGCAAGACGCAGCGGGAAGACGCACGCTTATCTCGCTGAAGAACCAGTCGGCCGCATCGCCGACGAGGTTGAGGAGGTCGGTCGGCGTACCGAGCACAGGGTGGTCGAAATTGTTCGTAGCGCCCCTCCATGGGTGCCCAGTCGTGGGGCGCAGGACCGCGTTGATGAGGCGCTGGGTGACGGTCTTGTAGATGTGCGACGTCGGGTAGTGCACGAGCCGGGTGCGCGAGGTGCCGATGTCGCGGGCGACCTCCTCGTCGAGGACGCGCGAGGCGAGCTCGTAGAGCTGCGTGCGGGTGGCGGAGGAGAAAGACGTCGTCCAGGCGTGCGCCTTCTCCTCCATCGACCTAGGGTCCAGCTCGTCCGAGTGGTTGAGAAGGTGGAGGATCACGATCGCGTTGTAGAAGTAGAAGAGCTCCTCGGTGACAGTGAGATCGCCGTCATGGGCCGAGAAGCGGTAGTGTTCGTCGGGCCACTTGCTCAGGTCGGTGAGGAGGAGGCCGGCGAGGAGTGGGAGGCGCGGGAGGAGGACACCCTGACCGGCGTGGATGGCGAAGTAGGGGTTGGAGGCGTGGAGGTCGAAGGCAGCGGGCGGGAGGTGGAAGACCTCGAGGTTCCATTTGAGGTGGATAAGGGCGCCGGTGCTGGAAAGGACGAGCTGGTCAGGAAGGTGAGCAGGGGAGAAAAGCCCTGGCGAGACTCGCCCGTCGTGCTTGCGCGCAATCAAGATGCCCTCGTCGGCGGCTTGGTGAGACTATACGACGAGACGATCAGCCTACCAACCGTAAGCTGTAAAGAGCAGGAGCGCACGATGCGGTTCGTGAGATGCGAAGCTGGAACATGTGGGAGGCCGGCCTGCATGGCGGCAATCACGTTGACGATAGCGTCTTCGACATCATGCGAGGTCGCTCCGATGCGGATGACCTAACAGATTGGGGAGGCAAGAATGCTAGCAGTGGGTCAGCTTTGCTGCGCCGTAGCTATGAGACGAAGTCGGAGTGGGACGCACGTTGGGCTTTGGAGGAAGGAGGACCTGCTCGGCGAGCACCTTTGCCCGGCCCGAATCGTATGCCGCGTCCCCGCTGTGGTTGCTCAGCGAGAGGTGGTGCAACCAGAGCCAGACGGCTGTCCCTCCAGCGGGGAAGACGCGGGGCGCACCGGTGTGCGTGCCGTGCGTACCGGTCACGCTGTTGAGGATGGCGGGAGCGGGAAAGCCGACCTCGAGGAGGGTGGTCGCAGTGGGGTGAGCAGGAACGCCAGGGCTATTGAGGAGGGTGACCGCGTTGCGGTTGCCCGACATCTTCGCTGGAGGAAGGCGACGAAGCGGAAGCAAGGAGCAAAAGCTGTAGCGGACTCAGCCAGGGGAGAGCGCCTCAGGAGAAGGAGAGCCGGGGAGGTCGGGGAGACGCCTCGGAGGAGGGAGAGGGGGTCGTCGAAGCGGAGCCGGGACGGCCGATAGCGTGTCGTGCTGTCTACCAATGATTCGACACTGTCTGGCGCTCTGGTCTGCGTGCAGCTCGAGGGCGAGGCGAGCGCGAGAGAGGTGGGGCTGAGTGAGAGAGGAGAACGTGCGAGGTCAGCGAACACGCGTCGGGGCAGCCTTAGACTCGACCAAGGCACTCACCTGCCCTGTTTTAGCCTATGCTCACCCTCCACCGTCCTGACTGAGCGGAGCACGTCGTGGTCTCGATCCAACCTCATCATCTCCCCGTTCCGCGCGTCCTGCCTCTCTTTCTCCGTCTTCTCGCACGCACGACTCCAGCCGATGGACGACAAGCACGAGGGCATCCATCCCTCGCCCTCCAAGTCGCTATTCAGCCGCCTCGCTCGCGTCCCCGCTCCCTTCCTCATCGCCGGCTCGCTCGTCCTCCTCGCCGTCTTCCGCCTCTTCAGCAGCTCGGCGCCCGTCTTCTCCCTCTCCGGCACCCCTAGCACCGCTCCCATGACCCTCTCCACCACCTCGTACGCTCAAGGCCTGATGCCAGCCGGATCCCGCCCGCGAAGTCCGTCCCCTCTCCTGCCTCACCTCTCGGTCTTTCCGCCGACCCTTTTTCACTGCACAGGCCTCCGCATCGGCTCCTTCAACGTCCGGCGCGACTACGAAACCGCGCACCCGTACCTTGCGCCCTTCGCGCGGCCGGCGACGGCGCTCTCCTCGGCGCTCACGTCCGGCGAGGCAAAGCGGTGGGGCGAGCGAAGGTGGGAGGAGAGGCGGGAGCGCTTTGTCGACATGGTGCTCTGGAGCGAGGTCGACGTGGTTGGGTTTCAGGAGGCGCTCGAAAACCAGGTGCAGGATTTGTTGAAGCTGCTCGGGGAGGACGAGTGGGGGTATGTTGGCGTCGGTGAGTCTCTTGCCTTCTCTTTCCTCCAGCCGGGACTGACCCACTCCCTCGCAGGTCGCGACGACGGCAAGAAGGCGGGCGAAAGCGTCCCCATCTTCTACCAGCGGTGCGCGCTCTCCCTTTTTCCTCACTGCGGAAATCCCGCTCACCCTCTCTCTTACCCGACACGCAGCTCCCGCCTGCACCTCCTCCACTCGTCGCACTTCTGGCTCTCCCCGACGCCCAACGTCCCCGGCTCAGTAGGCTGGGACGCGGGCCTGACGCGCATGGCGACCTTCACCTGGTTCGCGGACCGGCACTCGTCCGCTTTCTCCTCCTCCTCCTCCCCCTCCTCCGCCTCCTCCTCTCTCAGCAAGGACGGCGCCGACTTTGTCGTGATCAACACGCACTGGGACGACCGCGGCCTGCAAGCGCGCACCGAGTCGGCCAAGCTCCTCCTCCGGCTCGTCGAGGAGCACGTCCTCAGCCCTGCGCGCGCCGCGACCGACGGGAAGGAGCCCCTCGTGCTCCTCATGGGAGACTTGAACAGCGTCGCCGAGGAGGAGGGGTACCAGGTGCTCACGGGGCGGAGGTATGGCGCTGAGGGGGAGAAGGAGCAGGAGGTAGGGAAGGAGGGGAAGGGAGAGAGGGCGTTCAGGGATGCGAGGCATGAGGTTGCGAGGAGGGGGAGTGCGCTCGGCGGGCCGGGGGCGATGGGCGGGTGCGTCTTCCTCCTCTTCCCCCCTTGCGCACCTTTCCTCCCGCTCTTCTCTTCCCACCTTTCCTCCTCTTCTTCGAGACTGACCCTCCGACCCGACCGGTCTCGCAGCCGCTTCGGCCCGCTCAACACCTACACGGGCTTCACCCCCTCCGACACCGCAAAGGTGATCGACTTTATCTGCCCGTTCGACAACGCCGCCCTCCTCTCTCCCTCCCACCGCCCCTCCTTGCCCTCAAGCTCCTCCGCCGCTCCCTCCTCCTCAGCACCGGGGCAGCCCAAGTGGAAAATCCACCGCTACGGCGTCGTCCCCAACTTCTTCGAGGACATTGCCGGCGCGCGCCCCTCACCGGGCAAGCGGGGCGCGGACGAGCGCGCGGGCGAGGACGCGATGCTCGTCAGCGATCACAGGCTCGTCGTCGTCGGGGTGGAGGAGGTCGTTGTGAGCGAGGACGAGCGGACGAGGGGGGAGGTGTAGCGGGCTCTTTTTGTTTTTCGCGGTTATCTGTCTTTCGGTTTGAAGATCGTGTATCGCTCGGCAATAGACATTGTGGTCGCTCTCTCCTCCCGACGAAATGTTGGATGCTGCACGCGAGTCGTTCACGAGAGGCGCGGGCCAGAAGAGGATCGGAAAGCTACACTCGCCCTTGGTTCCTGGAAGGAAGAAAAGGGCGCAAACAACCGAGCAAGTGAAGAAAGGGGCGGGGACGAAGAGGGAGATTCGTGATCTATGCGTAGGGGGGTGACAGACGAACAGGGGGTAGGACGGGCAGGGAAGTGGGTATAGGCAACGAGGGCTCGAAGGGAAGGAGAGAGGGAGGAGGGAGTGTCTGTAAGGGATGTCGGAAAGGAGAGAGAGAGAGGGTATGCGAGTGTCTGTGCTGGAATGGAAGAAGAGGGCATGGGATAGAGAGAGGAAAGAGGCGAGGGACTATCGCCCAAGAACACCGGCCCCTCCGCCGATCAACCCGACCGCAACGACGACCACCAGACTAACCACGACCGGGCTCCCGAGCGCCCTTCCCGCGGCGGAGCACCCGGCGCAGGTCCACCCGCTCGCGAGCGGCGTGTAGTCGGCGGGCGAGTACATGGCAAAGTTGACGATCGAGTTGGCGCCGTTGAACAGGCCCGCCTGCGCGGTCGCGTCCGCGCCGCGCTCGTCGTAGACGCGCAGGGTGTAGGACGCTTGCGCGAACGGGACCGCGTTGGCCGATTGCTGGTAGCTGTTTTTTGCGGCGTGGGAGGGGGAGAGTCAGTACAAGTGTGGCGCTACCTTACCAACTCATCTTTCCGTCGCTCCGATGGGGAGGGGAGGAGAAGAAGAGGCAGAGAGGAAGGGATGAGCGACGTACGCCCACGGGTCCCAGACCAGGCTCGTCTCCGACCCGGCGACGGTCCCGACAGGGTAGGTGTTGCCGTTCGCCGAGCAGCGCGCCTCGAACGTCAAGCTCGTCGGGGTGACGCTGTGGGTGCACCCAAGCCTCAACACCGATCAGTCTCGCTCGCAAAGGCAAGAGAGAGGGAAAAGGAAGAGCGGGAGACGCACTAGAGCGAGGTGTAGTTCCAGCCGAAGGTGATGGGGTTGCCCGAGGCGATCTTGTAGTAGGAGGCCTGGGCGGTGGCGGCCGGGGTGAGGTAGGTTAGGCCGCCGGCACTGTTCGTTCGTTGAAGAGGGGGGGAGTTAGCGGAGAGTGCGCGTGCGGGTCCCTCGCTCACCAAGGACGGGACGCGTCAAGGGGGTAGACGAGGTGCTCAGGGTGGCAGAGTGGGTGAAAGGAGGGCTGCAGGAGGGAAGGGAAGGGCGGGAACGCACGCTGCCGTGTTGGGGATCGAGACGGAGCTGGAGCTGCTTTGCGAGTTGGTGTTCTGCCTGGCGTAGAGGTGGACCTGCTGCTGCTCATGTGCGTCGGCTGGCAGTGCAGTCGGGACGGCGGTGGGCGTAGGGGAGGAGGGGACGGAGAGTTGGTCGACGGCGGCGGCGGCGAGAGCATCCGTGTCGGGCAGGAGGAGCTGGGCGCGGGCGGTGGCAGTGAGCCCAGCGAGGGTGGCGAGAGCAAGGAAGAGCCGCATGGTGGGCGGGAAGGGTGCAAGAACGGAGCAAGAGCCTCTCAAGGAGCGGAGGAGCCTTCGGACACTCTTTACCTCGCTTTCCCCTCTGGTCATGCACCGCCATTTGCAAGTGCAGGACTATTGTCTCATAAGCTTGTAGATAGCAGTCAGAGAAAATCTGAGCGAGTCGAGCGAGTGGATCGTCACCTCGCAGCTGGTGAGAGCAAGGAGGAATCGCTCGTCCCGCTTCCACTCGGGCTCGCTCGTGTCTGGCTCGCTCGCACCCCGACCAGCACCACCCACCGCACCCGCCCTTGCCAGCCTGCGTACCAGCCCGGGCACGACCGCCAAGGCCGCTCGCCGTCGTCCCGCTCACCGACTCGAGTCTCTCCACTGCCGCTCTCGCGCTCTTAGACGGTCAAGTAAGCGAGCAGAAGGAGCACGAGCACTTGGACACTCACTGTACGCCCCCTCCCGTCCTCATCGCGCACTCCCCACTCGCCTTCGTTCGCTCCGAGCCAGCGGGCATCACTGCCTCTCTTGGAGAGTGCCAGCGCTCGTCGATCCTCGTCAGCACCACCAACGAGGTGCACACTCGGAACACCACCACCCACTGCACCTCCCACCCACCGGACCTCGCTCACCCCTCGTCGACTCGCCCTCCCGCTTCTCCCGCTCTCACGCTAACTCGCGCTCCCCTCCTCAGCTCCCCTCTTTCCCCTTCTCCCGACCCTCAACATGGGCAACAACCAGTCCTCCCAGGGCGGCAGAGACGTCGGCACCTCGAGCCAGACCTCCGCCTCGGGCCGCTCCTCTTCCTCTCGCCATCCCTCCCCGCGCACCCGCACCGTTCCGCTCCCTTCCACCTCGACCTCAACCGCCACTGCCCGCGGTACCAACTCGTCTTCCTCCGCATCCGGATCAACAGGAGGACCGGGAGCACGGCGGGGCAAGTCGATCGACATGCCCGACGTCAACCCGCCAACCGGTCGAGCAGGCGCCCGCGGCGGGCGCGCGCTCCACCCCGGCCGGTCCTCGTCCGGCTCGTCCTCCCTCGCTTCGAGCGGAGCAGGCCTGGGCGGGAGCATGCGCCGCAAAGGCTCGGACCGCGTCCCGGTCGTCGACGAGCAGGACGACGAGCCCGACCTGCCCGACGACGCCCTCCGCGGCGGGTCGCTCCGCGGCGCCCTCCAGGGCAAGGCCGAGCACGTCGTCTACGGCCCGAGGCTCGACGACGTCGACGCCGCGCTGCTCATGGACCCGCCGACGCTCGCCGCGCGGCCTGTCGGGAGCACGGCCGTGGCGGCGAGCAGTCTCGCGCCCGCAACGGCGATGGCGATTCCGGGTGCTGGAGCGGACGGGAGCGGGAGCGGGACGAGGACGCCGGCGGGCGGGTTGGTGAGCGGGCGGGACGGGAGCCTGACGAACGCCGGGATGGGCGCGATCGGGGCGTCGGCGATGCCGGGCTTGGGCAGCGCGGGAGACGGGGCGGGCCCGATGGACCCGGACGACACGATGCACCCGGGCTTTGCGGCCGGGCCGAGGCTGACGAGCGCGGTGATGATGAGCCAGGGGTCGATGCCGGTCCTGCACAGCCCGAAGACGGAGACGGGGCCAAAGGACTCGCCCTTCGGACCGGGGGCGGGAACGCCGGTGGAAGGAGCTGCGACGCCGATGCAGGAGAAAGGGGGAGAGGGGCAGGGCGAGCTCCAGCAGGGCGACCTTGCGGCGACGCTGTCCGGCCTCGGGCCTTCCCACCCCTCCGGCTTCCGCGCGGTCGTCACGCCCCAGACCTCGTTCGCCGGCGCCGCGTCGACCATCTTTGCTCCCTCTCCCGAGCCCGGCGCCGCCTCTTCCGCCTCTTCTTCCGGCGCAGGCTACCCCGCCCCGACCGTCCCGACCTCGCACCTCCTCCCCCCTCACACCGCCTCGCCTTCTCCCCCCTCAACCGCACCGAGCGACACCGTCCTCGCGCCCGCCGTGCCGACCTCGGACCTCCCCCTCCCCGCCGCGCACATCCCCTCCGGCACGAGCGTCATCGCCTCGCCCGCCGCCTCGCGCGGCGCAACCCCGACCGCTCCGTCCCCGGCGGTCCTCCTCCCTCCCGCAGTGTTCAACGCCCCCGTTGCCGCGATCCCGATCCCGCTCCTCTCGGTCCCGTCGCCGTCTGTCGCGCAGACCCTCTTGGCGGCCGCGGTCGACTTGGGCGCGGGCGAGAGCGGCGTGCCGACGCTCATCAAGTGGAAGAACGAGGACGGGCAGGTGCCCGCTGACCCCGAGAAGGGCACCGAGGCCAAGGGCCCGAACGAGGTGTTCGTCACGGGCACGTTTGCGAACGGGTGGAAGATCAAGATCGAGTTGCGGAAGACCGAGTGCGTCTTCTCTCTGAGCCTTCTCTCTCTCCCTTAGACGCCAAGAGGACTGACGAATTCCTCGACGTTGTTCTGCTCACACAGCCCCTCCGACTTCTCGGCCCTCATCTCGCTCCCTCCCGGCCCGCACCGCCTCAAGTTCATCGTCGACCAAGAGTGGAAAGCGTCGAAGCACCTCCCCGTCGCGACCGACGCCGACGGCAACCTGATCAACTACCTCCAAGTGAGCCCGACCCCGTCCCCGGCCGTCGTGCAGGCCGTCGCCGCCGCAGCCGCTGCTGCGGCCGTGCCGCCGACGACGCCCGCGCAGGCGGGCGCGCTGACGCCGACGAGCCGCCCGCTCGGCCCGCCGGGGCAGCAGGCCGCGCCCCTGCCCGGGTTCAACACGTTCAGCCACATGTTCTGGCCCGAGGCGCTCGCACTTGGGTCGAGCGGCGGGGACGACTCCCTCGGCGGGACCGGGAACGGCGCAGGAGGGTACGGCCAGGTCGACTGGTGGGGCGGCGAAGGGGACGACGACGCGTCGCAGTGGACGCAGGCGATCCCGCCCGAGCTGGTCGCGTGGGGCGAGTGGGAGGCCCAGCGCGACGCGATCGAGGCCGACTTTTACGCGCGGTACCCGTCTGGCAGCCCGCCGCCGGATGCGCCGTGGCCCGAGGTCCCGCCCCCGCCCGTGAGCGCGAGCGTCAGGCCGCCGAGCTTGCCGGCGCAGCTCGAGAAGGGCCCGCTCAACCATGCGGCGTACGTCACCCAGGGGAGCGGGGACGACAACTCGATCTTGCCCAAGCCGGACCACTCGGTCATCAACCACCTCGCGGCGAGCCCGATCAAGGGCGGGTTCTTGAGCGTCGGAGTGACGACGCGGTACAAGCGGAAGGTGCGTTTCCCTCCCACCTTTCTTGCTCCTCCGGCAAGCGTGGACTGACTTTGCTTTCTCCTCACATCCTTCTTGCAGTTCGTTACTATCGTACGTCTCGGCACCCCTTCTGTTCGAGCTCACCGACGCTCTGACCGGCGCCGGGAAAGTCTGTCGTTGCATGTTCGAGACTGACCAGTCGTTCTTCCCCGTAGGTCTACTACAAAGCCCTCTAGACCCCGTCTACCAAAAACTCTCGCCCTTTTCTCTCGTCCCTCCCCTTCCCACTCATACACTCCATTTATCGCCTTCTTTTCCTCGCCTGCTTCCTCCCCCTCGCTCCTACTCATCATTCCGCCTGTACATCCCCTTCCCAGCCTGTCTAGACCTCTCCTCCCTGCCATTCTCTCCCTCTCGCCTTCGTCTCATCTTCCGCTCACTGTGCATGTGTGGTCTTCCTCTCGCTCTGGCTCCCTCTCGCCGTCTCGCCGTTGTCCAGTACCGGTCCCTCTTGTCGTGCCTTTCCTACCTTTCCCTCGTGTTTTCACTCTCTCCCCCGTTCACTTCGCTCGTCTTGTAGTGCGTGGCCGAGCGTGGCTGTGCAGTCCTGGCTGAAAGGCGAGACTCAATCGTCGTCCGAAGCGAGAGAAGAAAAGCCGAGACGGAGGAACCTCGGACTGCTTTCGACTCGGTCCCTACTCCAGGGGCACTTCGACCTATGTTACGGAAGAGCCGGAACCGACTAAAGGTACGGAAGCGTGGCCCTGTGCTCTACTTTCCCTCACCCTTCATCTGCGGCTCCCACCACTCGCGCAACGCCTGCTCGAACCCGGTCGGCTCCCTGCCGAGTACCTCCCTGAGCGTGTCGGTCACAACCGCGCACTCGCCGCGCCTGATCCCCTCCCACGCCGTCGCCCACTTCGTCGCGTAGTCCTGCCCGCCGTACGTCAGCACGCCCTTGACGGTCGGGAGCTGCGCGTACTCGTCGACGGTGCACGGCTCAATCTCGAGCGGCGTGGACGAGACCGCAGAGAGGAGCTTGACCGTCTCGGCGAGCGTGTAGGTGCGCGGGCCGGAGAGGAGGAGCGTCGTGTTCTTGTGCGCGTCGGGAACCTCGGGCGAAAAGTGCACTGCGCGGAGGATGCGGGCCGTCGCCTCGCCGAGCTCGTCGCGCTTGACCCAGGCGACGCCCGGGCCGGACCCGTCGTGCGGGATGCGGATCTTGCCCCCGGGAGCGGAGGTAGAGGGTGAAGAAGGGACGAAGAAGGAGGTGTAGATCGGAGTCGACTCGGCGTAGAGGCCTTCGCGGATGATCTGTTGGAGGGGAAGAGCGTGAGGAGGAGGGGTTAGTGGGAAGAAAGGGAGAAAACGAACGGTATAAGACAGTCGACCCGCCGCTGCGAGCTCTTTGAGGTACGCCTCGGTACGGAGATGCGGCGCCATGACCTGGGTGACGCTCTCAGTCCCGTCTGGACCGCCGGCAAACCCAAGGGAGCAGTAGACGATGTGCTTCTTCGGCTCGTTGGAAGAAGAGAGGAAGGCGTCGATGGCGGCCTTGTGGGCCTACCCGCAGTGGAGGTCAGCTTAGCTCCGGAGAGGCTGAGTGAGAAAGGGACGGACCTGGAAGCGGTGCTCGTTCTGGATGGAAGCGTACGAGATGAGCGCAAGCGTCCTGACGCCCTCAAAGGCCGGTCCGAGCGAGTCCTTCTCGTCATAGTCGGCTTGCTTGACGACGCCGCCCTCCTTCTTCGCCTGCACCAGGTGCTCCTTGTCCGGGTGACGGGCAGCAGCGACGAGAGAGGCGCGTTCGGAAGGCGGAGAGAGGCGGACGAGGTGGTTGAGGGTGGACGTGCCGAGCGCGCCCGAGGCGGGGAAGAGGCAGAGGGACATGGTGCGCGCGTGTGTGCTTGTGAGGTAGCTGGAAGGCAAGGAGGAGAAGGAGGGAGAGAGCCGAAGAACGCTCTTCGTCATCCAAAGTGGAGGGGGTCTGGCATGTTCGGTAGCCGGAGAAATCGGGTGAGGGTTCAAGTGGGTGTGCTGGGCCGACTCTCTGAAGCTGCTCGAGCGTTGAAGCTGAGCTGAGGGGACTGGAAGAGGACGAGGAGCGACTTGGTGAACTGATGAAGAGTTGGCTTCCCTCTCTCCCCCTCAACCGCTAGTTCTCACTCACGCATACCACCAGCCCACTCGGCACCTTCCGGCGACCCTCCGACCAGCGACTCGACCTGCCCCTCGTCGTCCTCGTCGACCTCGTCCTCCTCCCGTCCCCTCTCGACCGCCCCCTTCCATCTACGCTGAAACGCAAAGCCCAGCCTGCGCACCGGATGAGCAGCTCTGTGCACGGAGCCTGCACGCTGTCCGAGCTGTCCCCTCCTCACCCGATGACCACCGCTGCATCCTCCCCCGCGCCCTTGTCCCCTGCTCGTTCGCCCCGCCCGGCCCTCGCCGTCGAGCTCATCATCGACATCCTCGAGTACAACACGGACTGCAGTCTCTCAACCTATTCCGAGCGTCAGACGCTCCTGCGAGCGTGCTGCCTTGTCTCGCGGCAGTGGAGGGCCATCGCATAGCCTATGCTTCGCGGTGGCCTACCTAGGCGTACACATTGAGGATCCGCGACTTGTCTGGCTCTCGTCGCCGCACGCGTTCTCTCGAGCCGTCCGGGCCACGTCCGACTTCATGCCGCAAGTCCTCGTTGTTGCCCTCCCTCGCTTCAAGCTGGAGGATCATCAGCGAGTCAGTCACTGTACTGGCGTTCGTCACCTCGGGCTGCTCGGAGGAGTCTTGGGCTCGACTCGCTGGCTTGATGCAACCCGTGCGTGCAGTGCTCCTCTCTTTTCCTCTTTCCCTTAAAAAATTAACCTCACCGCTTCTACCTCATACAGACCTTCACTCGCTGCGCATCACCGGCCGCTCCTTCCTCCTCCCCAACACCGCGCACAACCTCGTCGAGCTCTCGCTCGTTGACGTCCAGCTCGAGCTGGACGACTTCGTGAGGTTCCTTCGCCCAGCTGTCCTCCCATCCCTTCGCGCTCTCGCTCTCCACCAAGTCGAGGCTGGCTGGCGACAGCGGCACGCGTTCGGCGGCATGGCCTCTATCAATCCGCAACGGGCGGTACCGCCCGAAATGCTCGCACAGCTCGAGATGGTCAGCCTCACGGGCGTGCCTTCCCTGGGCGACCTCGGTGCAGTGCCAACCATGCACGACTGGGTCATCGAACCTGTGCTAGCCGGGCGTCTTGCCCCTTACCCTTCCTTCGCCCGACACGTCCGCCTTGTTTTCCTCGGCAACCGGAGCGACCTCCTCCACGAGCTCGAATATGTATACCCCCCACTCACCCAGCAGAATCCCCTCCACCTCCAGCGTTTGTACCTTCCCGCCTCGCTCCTCCATTTCGTTCCAACGAACACGGACGAGGAGCTCATCGTGGAGATGCACGAAGACTTGGTGGCGATCTGCAAGTCTCACGGCATCGCAGTCGAGCACGAGGATTGTCAGGTCGGGCCGGGGGAGTCGGTCATCTCGAGGAGCTTCTGGGCGTGGGCAAAGCAGCAGAAACAGGAGGGGAGGAGGGAGGATTGGGAGTAGTAATAGCAGGGGAACGAATTTGTGCCGTCCATCACTCAAAGCGAGAGCAACGTGAGCTAGTTCAAGGTCCTGAGCGCGTCTGGAGCGAACGACGAACAGAAACCTGCGATGCGAAGATGCTGCTGCTTAAGACGAGAACCCCGGCTTCCCCTCCTCCGCTTCCGCCTCCCGCACCTGCCGCTCCAGCTCCCTCTTCCTCAACACCCACGCCCTCGCCCTCTCCCTCTCCCTCGCCGTGTCCTTCCCGCCCCTCACGCCCCTCCACCTCCCCTCCCTCATCTCCCTCAACACCCGCCTCTTCTCCTCGAGCTCGCCCTCCTCCGCGCCGTCCGCCTGCGCCTGCGGGAAGAGCACCCGCAGGGCCGACCGCGCCTGCGGGCTCCGCATCGCCTCGGCGAGGCTCTGCAGCTCGGATCCGCGCGAGCCGCCCTCGAGCTCCCAAATCGCGACGAGCGGGGCGGCGTCCGCGCGGAGGAAGGGCGGGAGGTCGAGCGAGCGCGGGCGGGGGCGCGGGCGGGAGGAGGACGAAGAAGACGAGGAAGAGTCGGGGGAGGTGGCGGTCGGGGAGGGAGCGGACGAGAGGGAAGAAGAGCCGGAAGAAGAGGACAGCCCGCCGAGCTGCTCCTCCAGCTGCGCTCGCTGCTCCTTCAGCAAGAAGACCCGCAGCGCGTGCCGTCCCCACCCGCGCACGTACGGCGTCGACGCCGATTCGGATTCCTCGCCCCGTCGCTCAGCGGCGGCGCGGCTCTTCTCGAGCTGCCGCCCGCGCCGAACCTCGCCCGCGTACATCTGGAGCATGATGGTGTACGCGTGCGGCGGGAGGACCCAGCCCTTCCGCCGCTTGGGCGGCATCTTCAGCGGCCCCTCCGTCCCGCTTCGCCGGCCGGGCTTGCCCTCGTCAACCTCAACAGCAGCGTCCTCGTCCTCCTTCTCGCCCGCTGCGGCGCGGGAAAGCTCGGCCGCCCAGCGAGCGTTGCGGAAGACGCGCTCGGCGAGTCCGACGCGGCCG
This sequence comes from Rhodosporidiobolus sp. SP3-3/4, assembly GCA_029873605.1. NCBI lineage: Eukaryota > Fungi > Basidiomycota > Microbotryomycetes > Sporidiobolales > Sporidiobolaceae > Rhodosporidiobolus > Rhodosporidiobolus sp. SP3-3/4. The sequence goes on from JAQJIZ010000005.1 coordinate 952,781, forward strand.
GCGGAAGCGCAGGCGTGGAGGAGCGTGGTGTAGAGGAAGGGGTCGCGGCCGGTGCTAGGCGGAGCGGCGGCGGTAGGAAGGGAGGAGGAAGACGAGGCGGGGCGGAACGAGGAGGAGGAGTCGGTCGGGTCGGAAGGGGTGGACCAGGTGTCGAGCTCGGGGAGGAGGTGGAAGACGATGTGGTCGAGGTCATCGAACGAGCCGGTCTGAGTGAGGTGGGTAAGGAAAGTCGGGATCGTGCGCTCGTTCTGGAGGTTGCGGTCGAGGACCTGGCGGAGCGAGGCGTTGCCGCCGTCCTGCATCGCGGCGAAGATGATGTTGTGCGTTGCGGCGGAGGGGGCGTGGCCCTGCTCGGACATGCGCTCGAGGATGAGGAGCGCAAGCTCGGGCGACTGCCGCTTGAACAGGGCGTAGGAGATAAGGGTGTTGTAGTCGTACGGGCGGAGAGGGAGGCGAGTCGGCGAGGAATCGGAGCTGGGCGGGCCGACGAGCGTGCCAACCGCGCCGACGCCGATGTCGCGGCGAACAACGTCCTCGAGGATGCGCTTGAAGACCTCTTTGACCATGCGCTCGACGCGGACGTGCATTCGGGCGCGCAGGCGGGCGGGCTTGTCGCCGGCGACGTCGCCGGCGAAGGGCGCCGGCGGGAACACGGCGAGGAGGGAGATGAGCTCGCTGAGCGCCGGAGAGGCGGTCTTCTCGGCGTCGATGGAAGCCGCAGCCCAGTACTCCTCGAGAGAGCGCGCGAGGGTCGCAACGGCGGCGAGCGTCCGCCTGGAGGGGATAGCCTCGAATGACCGCTGCTGAGGTCGGAGAACCGACGACAGCCGTCGAAGATTCCGCACGAGCTGCTTCGCCGCGGCCGCTCCCGGGTCGTTCCGCCGTCGAACGTCGCGGAGGAAATCGACCCAGAAGCGGGCGGCGTAGTCTTGGCGGTAGTTGCTCAATGCCAGGTAGAAGGACGAGTTGTGGGCGCGGGAAGAGCGCGAGCGGCGGAGGTTGGAGAGGGAGAGGGCGAGGGAGAGGGCGGTGGAGGCGTGCGCATCGCTAGGGGAAGGGTGATGTGCGAGGTGGAGGAAAAGGCGGTCGACGGTGCGGGTAGGCATGGAGGTCGCGGGGTGGAAGTTCGGCGGTAATGGCGGAGGAAGAGCCGGCTGCGCAACGACCTCGACCTCGGACTCCTTCCCTTGCCCCTTCTGGAGCGCCTGCTCCCGCTCCCGAGCCTGCTGCGCCTTCCACCGCTCGGTCAGCGGCTTGCCCTCCCACGCCCGCTTCGACAGCCGGTCGTACTGCCGCTGCCACAGCTCGACCTGCGGGTCCGCCGTCCGCTCCCGCCGACGCTTCGGCAGCCTCGTCATAAGCACCGGCTTCGAGTCGAGGTTCTCCCCTTCGCACTCGGGCTTCTGCACATTCGCCACGAGGCGCTCCCACTCGAGCGCGCGCTCCTGCTTCTTCCCCTCGAGGACGGCGGCCCAGACGAGGCTGTCGAAGCGAAGGGAGTGGTTCGCGATTGTGAGGGCGATTGGCAGGAGGGCTTGCGAGGTGCGAGATTCGGCGGAAGGATCGGCAGGGAGGACGCGCAGGATCGAGTGGAGAGCGGCAGCGGCAGGCATGCGCCATACCCAGCGCTCTGGTAGGAGGTTGGCAAGATCGTGGGAAGGAGGGTGAGGTATGGACTGGTCGGGGAGGTGGAGTTGCGGGACCTGGCTGACGAGGTGGAGCTGGCGAAGTGTGAAGGCGGAGTCGACGGGGGAGTTGGCGATCTGCCGACGCAGCTGGGAGGAGAGACGCAAGAGCTGGTAGGGCGGCGGGAAGGGCTGCTGGATTGGGTAGTCGAACGGGACGGGCTCCACCGTTTCTGGCGCCGCGACCGGCTCTTCTTGCTCCCCGACTCGACTGCTCGAGTACCGGGCGCCAATGAGGGGGATGAGACAGCTGGTAGCCGTGATGCCGCTGAGGTGAAAGAGGAAGAAGGAGGGGTGTACGGCGTAGGAGGTAGGGCGAGCGAGTTGAGGTCGAGCCGGAGCCAAGGTAGAGTAGCCGGTAGTCGTCGAGGGACCCGGTGCGCAGGTAGGCAGTCGCGGCCGCGTCGATCCTCGTAGTCGCATGGCGCCAGAGGGCCTCATCTGCGGAAGTTGAGCTGGATCAGCCGCCTTCTTGGGGAGAGCTGGAGGTGCAACGAGCAGCACCCGCAGAACGCTCAGCTGGTCTGGCAAGCACCTCAGGGCCCACTGCATCCACAGCTGACTGCCTGTACGCGCGCTCACTATCCCAACGCCGTTGCATCTTGCCGTCCGGATGACCTCGAATCGGAAGGAGGGGGAAGGGCAGAGAGGGAGCTCCCACGCACCGCCGAGAGCACCGCACCGCGTCGAGGGTGTTGCTGTTCGTGCGAGAGGACTTTCTGACCGGGTTCGAGGGTGCCCCGAGGTGGGAGAGCAGAGCGAAGCGAGCGGGACGAGGACGACCAGGGAGCCTCCTCACGGCTTGGTCCCGCTCTCTACGCTCGCTCCAGCTGTTCGAGTGGTGTCGCAGTGGACTCGAGTGTCAACCGCACTGCTGTTCTGCTCGTGCAGACGTCCGCCGTCTCCATGCCCTCCTTCGCTTGCTCTCCCGCTTCCGCTTTCTCCTGGCGACACTTCCTCTGGCCGCACTGCCGCGTCCGCGGTCAGGGCAGTCCGTCTCTCGACAGAGCTTTTCGAGGGTGGAAACCGTTGCTGAAGTGCACCGCCTTTTCCTCGAGGACAAAGACGACTCTTTGACCCCCTCCTCGATCTTTTCCTCACCCTGCCACCTCGCCAAGTCCGGTCGATGTCCGCCTAGCGTGACGAGCAGGGTCCGAGCGGGGTGAGTATGCCCTAGAGGCATGAGGAGGAGAAGGCTGGGGAGCAGCTGGTTCTTCTTCTCCTTCTTCTTTCGACCCTACTCCTCCCACTTCGCTCCTCACCTGGCGTGGCAGCAACGCGTCCTTCAGGTCGCGCTCGTCACCTCGATCCCCCAGTCATCAGGGACATCCCGCTCGTCCCCCTCCAAGCTTGATCTCCTCCTTCCTTCGATCCTCAAACTCCCTCTCTCCCTCTCTTGTCCACCTCCCGGCTCTCCCTCACCCATCGTACCGCCTCCGCGATCCTCGTTACCGCTCTACCGGACCTCGCAGTCGTCCCTCGTCAATCTCCTCGTCCCTTTGATCGCCCCCTCCCTTCTTCCGCTCTTCCTCTCCTCCGCCCTCCGCCCCCCCTCCTACTTGCCGTCATGAACGCCTCTCCCAGCCTCTTTGTGACCGTCCAGGTGCTCGACGGCGACCGCGCTACCGCCACCGCTGCCGTGGACCTCTTTGACGAGGCGGGGAAGAAGAGGCCCCTGTCGGTGCGCTCTCGCCTTTCTCGCTACTCTCCCTCTCAGCGCCTCACAAAGTATGCTGACCCGCCTCGGCGCCCTGAGCAGGACGTCAAGCAGGAGCTCAAGCAGGACGTGACCGACGGCGCCGACTTCACCCTCTCGCTCGAGAACGGCACCCTCCTCACCACCTCCTCCCTCCGCCTCGTCCACTCCGGTGACGTCCTCTTCCTCAGGCTCGCTTCCGGCACCCCCTCCCTCGCCGCTCACTCAACGACGAGGGAGTCGGAGGTCAGTGCGACGATGACCCTCCTCACCGCGGACGTGAGCGGAGGTCATCGTCGTCAAGTTGCGCGTGAAGCGGGTTCATCGGCGACGACGAGGGACAGCAGCGTCGATGGTACGCAGCCCTTCTGCCCTTGCGACGACAAACAGGCTGACCTTTCCCGACCTTCGCAGACTGGTCTTCCGCCCGCTCGCTCTCTCCCCGCCCTCGCCCCTCTCCCCTGTCCGACTCTCCCTACCTCACTCCCCACGGTACCATCTCCCCTCCCCTCAGCCCGAACACCTCGCGCCCTCCCTCTCTGCACGACCCGTCCCTCTTCCCGCTCGCGCACAACCCGCACCACGCCCACTTCCCGCCCACCCCGCCGACGACGCGCTCGAACAGCACGCAGGACCTGAACGGCCAGGTGCACGTCGCCGAGACGCGGCACTTCGTCGAGGGCCAGGCGCAGTGGGACGTGATGGACTTTTCTTCGCTCGACGAGGCGTTCGCGGAGGTTGACATCGCAGGCGGGATGTGGGAGAAGGAGCCGCGTAGGTCGAGGACGCAGGCGAACAGTGAGTCTTCCTTCCTCCCCTCGGCACTTGCTTCTTCCCCTCCAGCTTCGGACTGACCTGTTTTCTCCCCCTCACAGTCCGCGCCGACTTCTCCTCGACCCCGTCCCCCCGCTCCGCGTCCATCTCTCGCCCGCCTTCTCCCGCCCATGGCCTCGGTGGCCCCTTCCACCTCGGGCAGAACTTCCGCCCCGGCTCCCCTCGCCCAGCCGAAGCCTGCTCTCTCCCCCCCCACCACCCCTCGCACCGCACCGCCTCCCCGCCCGCGTCCATCCTCCGCTCCGTCGTCTCGCACAACGAGGCGCTGAACGGGAAGCGCTCGTGGAGCCGCGCGGCGCAGAGCCCCTCGCCGGGTTCTTCCTCCCCTCACGCCCGTGTACAGCCTGCAAAGGCTCCTTGGTTCCCCGTCTCCTAGTTCTACCTTCACCCCCTCGCATGTACACGACCCGAAGGACCTCCTTCCCCGTCTCTAGTTTATCGCGTCTCTTCTACCCGTGCACGCCTTTTCTCCCACCCTCTCTCTTCTGCACCTTCTCTTTATCCGTTATTGGCCTCCCTGCGCACCCAAAATGAGTTATCGATCTGCTCTTCCTCCACCCGCTCCTTCAGTCCTTCTCATTCGCACACAAAGCATGCCCTTTCCCCGCCAAAGGACGCTCACTCTTCTTGGGTCCGTCTCTCACCGCAACGACGCTCGCTTACGACCCGTACCTCTCCTTCGTCCGAGTCCGAGTCCGAGAGAAGAGAGCGAGAACGGAAATTGCAGTGCAGGGGTAGTGCGGCGAAAGAGGGGTATACAAGAAAGGCGAAAGGGAGGAGAGGAACGGCGACGACAAGGACCAAGGAAGACAGAGGAAAGAGGGTGAATCAAGCGAGGGTATACGGCGAGAGAGCATGCTGCTGCTTGCTGCGGACGGGGGTATAATGGACGGCGGAGGTGATAACGAGGACTGAGAGGGAATCGACAATGCGGTGGGACGGGTAGTAGGTGCTTTGCTGAGGTTCTAGGCGAGGGAAGGGTCGATGGCTGCGAGACGAGCGAGGGTCAGCCCGGAGAAGAAGGCAAGGAGGAAGCGAAGAGGACGCACCCTTGATCCAGGCGATCATCTCCTTCAAGGAGGGCGCGGCGAAGAAGTAGCTGTTTTGATGGGTGAAGATGGCAAAGGCGAACTTGCGCTGTGGGCGAAGCTAGTCAGCACCGGGGGAAAAGGGAAAGAGAAGCAGGCGCAAGACGCACCTCGAGCATCTGCTCAATCTCCGGACTCTGCTCGACCCGGACGGTCGAGACGTTGACGACCGCAACCTCGTCGGTCTCGCTCGACGAGTCGTAGATGTAGAGGTACGGGCGACGGAGCACGAACCAGTGCTTGCGCCACTGGTTCGAGGTCGGGTCGCGGAGGATGGCGAGCGCGCCGCGCTTGTTGAAGGTTTCGCTGCGTGGCGGGAGAAGGCGTGAGCGCGGGCGAAGGAAGACGGACGAAAGCGTCACGTACGTTCGCGGGACCATGGTGGCGGACCCAGAGAGCTTGGGTGAGGAAGGCGGAGGAGTGGGAGAAGGCGCAGGTGAGGCGAGATCGAGCATAGTCGAGGTGGGCTGTTCGCGCTCGAGCGAGATCTGCAAAGAGACCAGGGTGAGGAAGACAAAGCGGAGGGACAGAAGGAAGAGAGACACACTTCGCCCCTCGCCCCGAACCGCTTCTCCCAAAGCGCCATAGCCTCGCGCAGCCTCTCCTCCGGCGGGCGGTCCTCGACGGTCGGCAGCGTCAGCTCGACTGCCGCCAGCACCGCCTTGGTCGCCTCGACGTCGGCCGCCTTGCGCTTTGCCGCGCTGCTCGTGTCATAGTCGCGGACGAGGCTCAGCCCGCGCGGCTTCCAGCCCGCGAGGGCCTCCTCGCCGCGCACGTACGTCTCGGACGTATCGAGGCGCCAGATGTCGCCCGGCTTGCGGGTCTTGAACGGCACAAGGCGCACGGAGAAAACGGCCGAGATGCGGGACGACAGGCGCGTCGAGCTGAGCATGCTGAGGAGCTTGTTCGGCGGGCGGGCATCGCGGGAGGAGATGGTGACGGCGATGTCCATCGAGAAGGGGACGGGAGAGGCGCAGCCGGCGACGTCGAGCTCGAAAGTGAGGGCGACGAGGGCACGAGAACCGGAGGGAGTCGGCCGGTTGAGATGCGGCGAGTCGTGCACGGACGAGTCCCACGCGCCCGCAAAGGAGAGCGTCGCGGTCCCGTCGTTCGAGAACTGCGCGCGGGGCTTGCCCATTCCTCGAAGCTCGACCGGCGCCGCTGAAGTTGCGGCGTGCACTCGGCCTCGCGAGTCGAGCATGCGGACGTTGCCAAGCGTGACCTTCGAGACGCGCTTCCAGGCGAAGGCGCGGCCCGAGTTGTGCGCGAGGTTGAGGACGAAGCGGCGCTGAAGACCTTGGCGGAGGAAGAAGGCGCCGGCGTCGAGCGGGTTGGACGAGACGACCTGGACGGGGACGTACTCGCCCTGTTCGCCGAGCTCGCGGATCTCGACGTTGGCGAGGACGTCGTGTTGCTGCGCCATAACGAACTCGTTCTCTGGCCGCCGGGTCACGTCGCCATTGACGGGGTCGCCTCGCACCGCAGGACCGCCGGCGAGTTTGGCAGCAGCGGCGCCGTCTCGAGCATCATCCCAGCTCTCGATCTTGTCGAAATGCGGGAGACGCGTGCGGGCGAAGAAGGCGACGGTGCCGTAGGACGAGGAGAGGTGCTCGACGACGGAAGCGGTGAGAGGGATCTCGAAGCGTCGCTCGAGCTTGGCATAGCCGGGCGTCGAGGTGTCGAGGTTGACGATTTCGGACGTGACGGTCTCGTCGGCGGAGGATGGCAGGCCGAAGAAGGAGGAAGAGGAAAGCTGGACGTGTAGAGCGGCAAACTCGCCCTTCTCGAGACCGGAGACTTGCTCGATCTCGACATCAACAACGAGTGTGCCGCCCAGGACGAGCGCGGAAGGCTCGTCCTCGTCGTGAGCGGCGCCGTTACCGTTCGAGTCGCCATTGACGAGCGAGGTTGCCGAGGACGACGCCGGGCTCCTCACCTCGACGGGCTTGACCTTGACGCGACAGCCTCCGATCGGGTCGGCGATGTACGGCGAGTAGATCTGGGCGTCGACGGTCGCAGGCGCGTTGCGAGCGAGCGGAACGAGCGAGACGAGCGCCTCGCCAACGAGGGAGAATCCGCCCGGCGGCGGCGGCTGCTCGATGAACGGGTCCTCGTGCGCAAAGTGCTGCGCGTACTCGGGCTTGTCGAGCCACTTGTACAGGTTGCGCATCTGCTCGAGCCGCTGGGTGAGCTTGGCGAGCGACCAGACTGAGACGGCCTGGTTGCGGCGGTCGAGGACTTTCACGCCGATGCAGGGCTTCGGCTCGCTCGCGAGCGCCGGGTCGGAGACCTCGTCGATGTCGCCGAGGCCGGGGATGCGCTCCGAGGCCGAGGTGGGCACGTCTCGCTCGACGACGACGAACTGGAACGAGACGCCCTTCTTCAGCTCGCGGCTCAGCACGTTCGCCTCCTTGAGCACGACCGCCTGGCTCAGCGCGTCCTCGGCCATGCGGATCCGCCGCCGCTTCCTCCACTGCTCGACGACCCGCCGCGCGACCAGCTCCTGATCCGGGCTGAGGCGCGGCCACTCGTCGAGGAGCTCGTCGAGCGCGTCGGCGGCGGCGGCCTCGGTGCTGCCCGGCGCGGACGAGCGGAGCTTGGCGATCCGCTTCCGCTGCGCCGCCATCTGCGCCTCGAGCTTCTTGACCTTGGCCTCCATCGCCTTCTTCTCCTTCTCGGCGGCCTCGACGACCGACGAGGACGAGACGGACGCTGCTCCAGACGCCGAGGCAGGCGATCGAGCGGAGGCGGTCGGGAGGTCGAAGCCGTGGTCGGCGAAGGGGTGGTGCTCCAGCTCGGGGAGATGGCTGAGCGTGAGCGTCGAGTCGGCGAGCGAGGTCGGGTCCGTCGCCCACGTGCTGCCGCTGAACGGCCTCGACCGCGCGTCGTCCTCGTCGTCCTCGTCCTCCTCGCCATCCTCGGTGAGCGAGTCCATGAAGCTCATCCTGCTCTCGGGCCGCTCGCCACTCGCGACGCTCGACGCCGTGCGCGAGTGCCGCACGCGAAGGATGCTCGAGTACAAGCTGTTGAGGTCGTCGTTCGTCAGCTGGTCGATGTTGACGTCCTTGCCGTTCAGGCGCGCGACGACAGCCTCCTTGCGGGCGTACGCCCAGTCGACGTTCTCGCCCGGGAGAGACATGGGCGACTCGGGCCGGCCGAGGCGGGGCGAAGAGGAACCGGCCGGGGGCTCGTCGTACGTGTCGACGAGAGGCGAGCGGAGCTGCTGGCGAGGCTGGCTCTCGCGCGCTTTGCGGACCTCCTCGGGGTGGTTGAAGCGGAAGACGTGCAAGTCGCCGAGAATGATGCGGAAGCCGGACGAGAGCGGTTTGGGCTGCGGGAGAAAGAGTCAGTACGGCGGGAAGACGGGGAGGAAAAGACAAGGCACCTTGGACGTCGATATCCGCAGCCCATTGACCATCGTGATGCCCTTGTCGCCGGCGTGAAGCGTGACCTTGCCGTCCTCGGCGCACTCGAAGTGGCAGTGCTCGGCGAGGATGTTGCTCCCGCTGAGCTTGATGTCCGCATCCGACTCGAGGTTGCCAACCTGCTGGGGGAACCGAGTGAGATCAAGGACGAGGGCGATCAAGGAGGAGGAGGATGCACAGTTGTTCGTCCGGGCTTGATTTGATCTATGAGAAGGAAACGTTAGTCCGCAGGATTTGGGGCGGGCAGGCGAGGTGAACGAACAGATCAAGCACTCGGCCATCAGCGGGTCCTCGCTCAGGTTGCACAGGAAGGGCATCTGCAGAGAAGAAAGTCAGTGGGAAGGCAGCAACCGAGGGTAGATACCAGGGAAACGCACCTTCTTCGGCGCGTGCACACCGACCATGTTCTTCTCGACCGTGATCCCCAAGTTCTCGAGCGCCTTCTCCCTTTCCTTCTGCACCTCCTTCGTCTTCTCGAGCTTCTGCTCCCACGTCTCGGTCACGCTCGCCATGAGCTTCTCGCTCGCCTCGAGCTGGTCCTGCAGCTCGGCCTTCGAGATCGTCTTGAGCTCGCCCGACGCCGTCTGGTACTGCACCATCTGCTGGGCGGCCGGCACCGAGGCGTCCCAGGTCGCTTCTTGCGCGAGCTGGGGAGAGCCACCGGGTCCTGCGCCGGGAGAGAAGGCGCCGAGGGAGGGCCCGGCCATCCGCGCGCGCAGGGTTTGCAGCTCTTCCTTGAGCTCGCGGATGAGCTTGGCGTTCGGGTCTTCGTTGACGACGGCCTTGTTCTTGATCCTGTGCGCGGGGGGGGGCGCGCCGGCAAGAATCAGCAACAGGCTCTCGCACGAGGAAGTGCAGAAAAGACGCTGAGAGAGAACGCACTTCTTCGCCTGGTCGGCGTAGCGAAGCGTGGAGAGGGTCTCCTCGTAGTCGGCCGGCGAGATTGCGGCGATCATGGCCGTCTTCGAGTTGCCGCCGAGCGAATCCTTGAGGAGCCAGGTGAGGACCTGCAAGCTCAAGCGTCAGCATCGCTTCGCCCTACAGACTGAGCTCCTCAAGCGGTCGCGGAGAGCAAAGCTGAGGAGCGAAAGAAGGAGGAAAGCCGACGCACCGAATCTCGGTACGGCACCTTCTCCGCTGCGGCCTTGTTGCCTCCTCCAGCCGCTGCGAGCGCGGCGATGACCCGCCCGAGGGTCGTAAGCGACTTGTTGATGAGGGCGCCCTACCAGGGAGTGGGGAAAGCGAGATCAGCGCTGGCGTGTACGTCCAGGCCATGCAACAAGGGCGGCCGCCCTTCTTTGCCCAGCCGAGAAGACCTTAGAGCCGAAGCGCGAAAACGCACCTCCTTCAACCGCGTCCCCGTCGCGCCCGTCGAGTTGGCCCTCTCGCTGCCGGCGAGGTCGACGAGCGAGATGCGCGACACCTTCTCGCCGACCATCTTGGTGTCGGCGTCGAGGCGCTTCTGCGTCACGAGCAGCGTGAAGACGGCGTGCGAGCGCGACGAGGTCTCGTTCATCTGCGTTGCGGCGACGGTGCGAGCCTGCGGGTGGAACGGGCGATGGAAGAACAAGGCAGGAGAAGGTGAGTTGGTGGAGGAGGGGGTTCGATAGGGAGAAGCGAGCGCACCTTAGTCCCCTCGTCCATCAAGTGCTCGATGTCGTTGAAGTTTTGGACAGCGCACTTAGAGAGGTTCTCGACGTACGGCCCGAGTGTCGGGTGCTCGCGGACCTTGAGGGTGCCCTTGTTCGAGGGATTCAGCAGGTCGCGGACCTCTGTGCAAGTTGATGACAGCCTTCGATCAGTACCGCTCACCGGGAAAGGGAGAAAACGGGAGAAGGAAAAAGGTAGGGACAGGCGCGACGCACTCTCTTGATAGATTTCGGTATACGACACCTCAACCGTATAGCTCAATCCGTCCGTCTTGCCCGTCCTGTCCTCAATCCGCCTGAAGAGGTCCTCGCAGATGAGCGGGATGATGCCGCGGTCCTCGCCGTAGCCCATCATCGAGTACGACTTGCCCGAGCCGGTCTGGCCGTAGGCGAAGATGGTGCAATTGAAGCCTTCGAAGGCGTGATCGAGCAGGTCGCGGCCGAGGTCGTCGAAGAGGGTTTGTTGCGAGGCGTATGAGGGGTCGTCCTTCGGGCAGGCGGACCTAGATGGGCGCAGCGGATGGTCACAGTTGATATCCGGGAGGAGAGGGGAGGAGGAGAGCGAGACGGCTTTAGCGAGGTGAAAGAGCGAGAACGAGCGGAGAAAACGCACCAATACGACTTGTCGAACGCGAAGCTCTTCGTCTCCTTCTCCGTCACTCGTCCCGACGTGACGTTGTTGGCCTGCACAGTGTCGCCTTCGAACATCAGCCTTATCTCCCGGGCAGGCGAGAAGGAGGATGGGAGGGAGAAGTTGGCAACGCACCTCTGGCGGGTCGAGGTAGGTGTTGTTGCCCTCCATGCGGACGAGGCCCTTTGCGCCGCGGGCGAGTTCTGCGTGTGCGCATTGTCAAGGTCAACGAGCTGAATCTCATGGCAAGGAGAAAGAGGCTCGGCAGCCGGATGAAGCGGACGCACCTCGCGAGTTGAGCGGGCGGCATCGGACCTGGACGAGGACGGGCGTCAGCGAATGCGCATTGTGGGACACCTAGTACCGTGCACCAAGCTAGTACCCAGTGCACGCCAGCAGAGCCAGCTCGCACTCCGCTCCACCCTCTCCCCACCGCCGCACCTGATCCGGCTCTGTCTCCGCTGCAACAACGAGGGAAGGAGACGCACGACGACCTTAATATTTCCCGACATCGCTACCCCTCCTACTGGTGCTCTCGTATCCCCTAGATCGGGATGAAAGGGCGGGAAGCGGCCCTTGCGGCGCGAGAGAGGTGGACGGGCGGGACGAGGTGGATGCGCTGACTGGGCTCAGGAGGCTCTGCGCGGGTAGCGGGTGGGCTGCTGGTGGGGTGGAGCAGGCGGAGGAGCAGCACGGAGCAATTGCAGAGGGGGGAGAAGGCCCACAGGCGGCAACGAGGACGTTCACGCAACTCTCGCCACACAAGTGCCTCTACCTGCTGGGCGAGCTTCAAGAAGCGAGCCATTAGAGGGTGTTCGGACCGTCGAGACTACACCTGAAAATCTAGACGCTGTTGCCGACTTTCCATACTCCCCTCCTGGCTGCTCTCTGTTCTGCACCGTGTGCTCAACTCGCTCTCCTCCCGCTCAACCAGCTTGCTTCCTGTCCCACTCCCTTCGCCCACCTCCCGCAGCTCTTTCTTCCACCACCGCAACCGCACCATGAGCGACGCCGGGTCCAACTTTGGCGACGAGTGCGCCTTCATCTCTCCTGACCTCGTCTGCCTCAGCACACACCGCTGACGCCCTGTTTTCGCCCGCTGTAGGGACTTTGGAAACGGTGGCGACTACGTGAGATGCTCTCCCACGCCCCAGAGTTGTGGCGGGCAATCGAGCTGAGCAGCTGCAAGAGGCGAGGAGGGATCGAGAGAGGGCGACAGGGGGACAGCGAGGGCTGAGCGGGCAACGCATGGCATACTGTGGGGTGCGAGCGGAGTCTGCGCGGGCAGCAGGCGGCTCAGCGCAGGTTTCACCACCTGCCCTCCTCGACCTCGAAGCCGCTCGACCTCGACTTTGAGACCCGTTGCTGACACTCTTCCCTTCCCTCCCTTTCCTTCTTCCCCTCGCCCGCAACACCTTCTCGCCTCGCCTTCTCTCCCGGCCCCCTCCATCCCCTGCATCCAGCAATACGACAACCCGGAAGACGCGGCGGACGCGATCCACGAGTCGGGCCTGACCGCCGACGGCGAGTACGAGGTGGTCGAGTCGGGCGAGCGCGGCGCGGACGGCGAGGCGCCCAAGGAGGCCAACAAGGAGCGGGTCACGACGCCGTACATGACCAAGTACGAGCGGGCGAGGATCCTGGGGACGAGGGCGCTGCAGATCTCGTGCGTCTTTCCGTTTCCGTCCGGATCTCTCGGTGGTTGGGGTCGTTACGGCGTCACGTCGGTCGCCCCTGCCGGAGGACTGACTCTTTTCTGCCATTCTTCCCTTTCTCCTCGCCCTTTTCCTCCTCACTCTCCCATCGCCTGTCCATCACGACATTCTCTACCGCTCTCTACCGCTCACCTCGCCCTGCGCGCACCCTGCACTTCCCTCCCGACTCTCTGCCCCCATCGCCATTCCCCCTTCTCTCCTCTCTCTTCTCGCCTTCGCCCCTCCACCTGGTGATGCCACTGTCACGACACACCCCTACAGCATGAACGCCCCCGTCCTCGTCGAGCTCAACGGCGAGTCGGACCCGCTTCAAATCGCCCAGCTCGAGTTGGCGGCGAAGAAGATCCCGTTGGTGGTCCGGCGGTACGTCCTGCGCTCTCTCTCCTTTTTCTCGCCTCTTCTCGGTGCAGAAGAGACGGCGCTGATGCATCAAAGTGCGCTGCGTGTGCAGATTCCTCCCCGACGGAAGCTACGAGGACTGGCTCGTGAGCGAGTTGCTGACTGAGTAGGCGGGGTCTCTGGGACTGGGTGGGTTTGCGAGAAGCGGGGAGGAGGTGCGTTCCCTTCCGTTTCTCCTTTCTGCCCATACATACGGAGAGGAGCTGACCTTTTTCTGATGTTCCCTTGCCCTCCTCCGGTCCTCTTCCCGCGCTCCTCCCTGTCCTGTTTTTCCTCCGTCCGTAGAGACTCCCATGTACTACCACAGTTTTCCTCTCGACGTTGCCAACGACCCGTCGCGAAAGTCGGCTCCCGTCTCCAACGATCTTCCCGTTTCCTCCTTTTTCTCGCCTGTTCCCGCTTTCTGAAGGGGCGACGCACTCAACTCCCCTCTCCGTCTCGCGAAGCTGGATCGCGGAAACTGATTGAACGGCACAACCTAGCAAAAGGCACGAACTCGCCTCTTCTGCTCACTACACCCTCCCCTCCTGCCGCTTCTTCGGCCTCGCCCATGCCCAGAACTTATGAGAGATGAGAGTCTCGACAGGCCCGGGCTCGAAGTGCTCGTATTCGATCGCGACGTCGCGCTCGCGGCAGACGAGCAAAAGCCGCTGGTGCGCCCGGTAGAGTTGCTGCTCGTGCTCGTTCGAGGGGTTCTGGAGGAGGGAGGTAGGGAGGTAGAGACGCTGAAGGGGCGACGGGTCGTGGGAGGAGAGAATGCGGGTGGCCTCTTTGAGCTTGTCGGCAGAGGCGGCATGTTGGGCTTGAAGATCGAGGCGGACGTGGTGAGCCCGGGCGGGGCAAGGGGTAAGCGAGCCGGTCGAGTACTCCTGCGGTTCAAGGATCCAGTCGTGCAGGGTTGGAAGTGGACCGAAATCCCCTGAGGTGTGTGCACCCGTAACGCTGAGCATGTCCAGCTGCTCGAGTAAATCGGGCAACAGAATCCGTGCGCGATCGACTGGGCTCTTCGGACCACGAACTCGTCCTCGTCTCCAGACAACAGAGACATGGGAGAGTGCTAGAGCTCGGAGGGATGGCACAGTGGTAGGGCGCAGGAAGCGCACGAGGTCGGAAGCCTCAAAGCTGGTGTCGTGGAGGGACACTTCAACGAGGCGAGGGGGGGAAAGGGGAGAGAGGATGTGCCAAGCATAGATATGGAGGGATCGAAGATCTGCAGAGATGGCTCGAGAGGGTGAGTACTGGGAGAATGAGGAGGAAGGAGGAAGGGTGGACTGACTGGTCGCATCAAGCCACCGCCACAGGCCCAGCTCACATGCCAGGAGCGAAAGATGCTCAAGAGTAACACAAGCATGAACAAGCTCCTCCGTGGGCATCAGAGACAGCTTGGAGTTGGCCAGAACAAGGATGCGAGGCGAAGAACCTAGCATATCCTGAATGGCCCGGAGGAGCTTATCACGGTCACCAAGCCTGACAGAGCCTTTCCTCCTCGAGAGGTATCCCGCGTAGGCAACCTTCCGAAGGAGCGGCTGCGCGCATGCCCTCCAATGACGGGAGACAAGGGCGCAGGTGCTCAAGAAGACCTGACGCTCGGCGTACGAGCGCAGTGTACACTCTGCACCTGTCTCCATGATGCGGATGACGAGCTCGGGGGCGAGAGAGGCGAACGATGGACCTAGAGGGGACGAGGCAGGGGCTTGGAACGAAGGAGCCGGTAGGGCGGGACAGGAGGAAGGTAGAGGGGACGCGGGAAGCACGTGGATTGGGTCGTGCATGTTGTTGGCGGCCCCGATGCAACTGAGCACTGAAGAGGTGCCCAGTCGTCTGGACGGGACGCGGACGAGGTCGACGAGGTCGACGAGGGGCAGGCGGAGCTGCTGGTGAGAGGGTCGCCGAACGGTGCCAAATGCGTCTGTGGCGCGTCTGAGCGGGGACTAGCGTTAGAGGAGCAGAGAGGGAAGCCAACTCTTCATCAGTTCACCAAGTCGCTCGTCGTCCTCGAGAGCGGCGGCGAGGAATCGAGCGCCGCGCCGTGGTGACACGCGGAGCGGTTCAGCGGGCCTCTGAGGACGTAAACGAGCTCCCCTAGTTTTCTCCCTGCTTCTCGTGCGAGCGCGAGAGGCCGAAGTCCGACTTTGCGCCGTCTCTCCTCCTCCTCTTCCTCACGCTCAACTCGCTCCCTTCGCTCGCTCGCTAGCAGCTCAGAGACAGCACCAACACCGTCAGCAGTCTTTCGAGGACCCGCCCACCTCCCCAGGCCACTGCTTTTGCCCGCCCACCTCCCCGGTTTGTCCTCCCCTGGCTTCGCACCCCGGCCGCGGCCTCGCCGCAAGTGGTGTTCAGGGCCTTCCCGGCTCTCCCCCAGACTACCAAACACTCTCTGACTCCTCTCCCCCTCCCCCCTCCTCCTCCCTCCCTTCCCGACTTCCTCCACCCACCTCAACCCGAACCGCGCAGACACCGGCACCTCTTCCAGCTCGCTCGCATCCGCTGCAACCGCTCGACCAGCTTCGTACGCCCACTCGAATACACTCAGTCGGACCCCTCGACCCCCTCTGCCACCCCGACCATGCTCGACCGCCTCCCCGTCGAGCTCCTCCTCCGCATCCTCCACCTCGCCTGCCCGCTCGACTACACGCCTAGCTCCTACGAGAGCCGTCAACACAACCTCAGGAGCTACTGCCTCGTCAGCCGTCGCCTTCGCGCCGTCGCTCAGCCGTTACTGCCCGAGGTGATGGAAGTCGTGGACGAGGAGGACGTCTCGAAGCTGTCGATGGATGTGAACGGGACGATCTTAGGCAACCAGATCAAGTTCCTCGTCTTTGGCGGCGTCTACAACTCAATGCTGGACCGATCCGTCTCGCTCAAAGCGGTCCTCAAGCTATGCCCGAACCTGGTCGAGTTGCGGTGCATCGCGGTCGAGGAATTCTGCATGGAGTGGCTTGTGCTCACTCCGAGTAAGCACTCCAGATCTCGCTCGCTTAACTTCGCACGCTCATTCTCCTTTTCCCGCAGCCCTCCGTCACTTCGTCCTCTGCCGTACTTCCCATCTCGACCCTCCTTCCCTTACCACCGTCCTTCCCGCCCTCACCGAGCTCTCGATAGCCGATGCAACCCTTCCCTCCGGCTTCTTCGACTCCTTTCCCTCGACCAAGTCGACGCCAAACCTTCGCGCACTCGGGCTCGGCTCGATCGCAGACGCCGACGGCGATCCCTACGCTGTCCCGGTCCTGCCGGACGACCTCCTCCGACGCCTGGACGTGTTGCGCAAGGACACCGAGTATCCGGCGTTGGATGGAGCGGAGAGCCCGCTGATGGCGGCTGTGGCGAACTCCCCCTTCGTTCTCCTCAACTGCCGGCTCGACGACGATGCAATCAGCCCACACCTTCCCCAACATGCAGCAGTTCGACTGGACGCCATGCCGCCAGAAGTCGGTCTACTTCCTAGAGTAGAGGAATCACTCCGCCACTTCACCTCCATTCTCCCGTCTCTCCCCTCCCTCCGACTCCTCGTCATGCCCACTCACCTCCGCCCTGCCACCCTGCCGTACAAGACCGCTCGCACCTCGATGCGTCGCTTCCTTGATTCCCTCGACCGGAGGGGAATCGAGGTGATTTGGGAGGAACAGGGGGACCGGAGCTGCGATTCGCTCATCTCGCCGGCTTTCTGGCGTCGGCGACGGGAAGAGAGGGCGAGGGTATCGGCGAAGAACGGTACGGCGGGGGCGGAGTAGCTTAGAGGAACGCGGAACGCATTGTCTTTTTCCCTTCCGGTTTCTTCTTGCCCGCCGGAGTCAAGGAGTGCGAGTGAATGCAAAGAATGGATTGCGAGGCGGTACGAGCGACACGCCGGGTAGTGATGATATCTAGCTGGTGGTAGAGAGTACAAAGAGTGAACGTAACGAGAAAAAACCTAGACGACGGCGACAGCGATACAGCTCCTTCTTCCCCTCCCTAACCTCCTCATCCGCGGGCAGGCGACGGCGAGTCGCTTAGGAGAAGAGGCGCTTCTCGTACGAGTGGAGGCCGTGGACGTTGCCCTCGAGCTGGGCCGAGGCGGTGCGAAGCTCGAAACGGAGGGTGCCGTCGTAGGCCTGGTCCTGCATCTCGGTAAGGGAGCGCGTACCCATGTCCTGGAGCGAGTGCTGGAGACCGGCGTACTGTAGAAAGGAAAGAGAGGGTCAGCTGTGGTCGGAAGAGAAGGAAAATGCGAGGGAACGGGAGCTCACGAGGTAGGGGACAAACTTCTTGAGCGAGCCCTTGTCCTGGACGGCACCGGCAACACCCTGCGCGACACGGACGGCGTCACCCTCGGAGAAGTAGCGCGAGGTGGCGGCGTTGTCGATCTCGTCGGCCTTCTTCTGGTCCTTGACCGTGCCGGCGTCCATGGCGTCGATCGAGCCCATGCCGCGGTACTTCTTGAGGCGCTTGCCCTCGTTGTAGAAGAACTCGCCGGGCGACTCGGTCGTGCCGGCGAGGAGACCGCCCATCATGACGGCCGAGGCGCCGAGGGCGAGGGCCTTGGCGATGTGGCCGACGTTGGAGATACCGCCGTCGGCGACGACGGGGACGCCGAACTGGCGGGCGAACTCGGCGACGGCGAAGACAGCCGTGGCCTGCGGGCGGCCGACGGCGGTGACCTCCTGGGTGATGCAGATCGAGCCGGAGCCCATGCCGATACGGAGACCGTCCGCGCCGGCCTGGATGAGGACGGCGGCCTGCTCGCGGGTGACGACGTTGCCGGCGATGATCTCGAGGTCGGGGAACTCCTTCTTGATCCACTGGATCATCTCGATCTGGTAGACGGAGTTGCCCTGGGACGAGTCGAGGACGACGACGTCGAGACCGGCCTCGACGAGGAGGCGGAGGCGGTCACGGTCCGGGAGACGGGTGCCGATCGCGGCGGCGCAAATGAGCTGCTTCGAGTCGGGCTTCTTCGATGCAAGGGGGTAGTCCTTGTTCTTGAGCAAGTCGGAGCGGGCGAGAAGGGCGAGGAGGTGGCCCTCCTTGTTGACGATGGGGAGCTTGCCCTTCTTCGAGTCGCGGAGGATGGCGTTGGCCTGCTCGAGGGTGATGCCGGCCGGGCCAGTGACGAGGTCGTCGCCCTTGGTCATGACCGAGTCGAGCGAGGCAGTGTTCGGGCGGAACTGGATGTCGCGGCCGGTGACGATGCCGAGGAGCTTGCCGCCGAGTTTGCCGTTGTCTGGAAGAGAGCGGTAGAGACTAGAGTCAGTACTGCTACTTCTGCTTCTTCGAGTCGGCAGGATGTGGCAGGTCTCCTCGAGCGAGAGGTGAAGGATCAGAGGCATCGAAGGACAGTATCGCGTATCCACACGGATTGAAACGAGTGATCAAACTCAATTCGGTAGAACGAAGGAAATGATAGGTTGTTCATCAGGTTGGAGGGGGGACGATGGGGGTTGCTCGAGGAAGACCTGCCGACGACGAGGGAATAAAACGCACCAGTGATGGGGATGCCGCAGAAGCCCTGAGTCTCCTTGATGTTCCAGACGTCGGCGACGGTGTTGGAGGGCGAGAGGCAGACCGGGTCGGTGATGAAGCCGTTCTCGAACCTGGAAGAGGGGGAGTCAAGGTCAGTCGGGGCTGGAGAAGGTCAAAGCCGGCTCGAGACGTACTTCTTGACAGCGCGGACCATCTCGGCCTGCATCTGGGGCGGAAGGTTGTGGTGGATGACACCGAGACCGCCGAGGAGCTGGGAGAGGAAGAAGAGGATGAGTACAGGGTTCCGCGTCAAGCGAAAGTGGGGATCACGCACCGCCATGGTGATGGCCATGTCGGTCTCGGTGACGGTGTCCATGGGGGACGAGAGGAAGGGGGTCTTGAGGACGGTCTTCTTAGTCACGCGCGACTCGAGGGAGACCTGCGAGGCGGGGAAGTCGATGTGGCCGGGGAGGCTGCAAGTTCGTGCGGGAGGAGCACGCGTCAGGGCGCGTTCGTAGCCAAGCCAAGAAGCAGTCGGTTCAAAGCGTACACGAGGAAGTCCTGCAGGGAGGAGATCCAGTCAGCCCCCTCTCGTCGCGAGTCGGGGGAAGGGCAGGGAAAGAACGGACGTTGTAGGTGAGGCCGCCCTGGAGCTTCGAGTCCATGAGCTCGCGGACCGAGAGGCCATCGCTGCGCGAGTAGGACTTGAGGTGCTCGATGGCCTTGGAGGGGTCGAGGTAGGCAGCCATGGCGGTGGGAGTGGTACAGACGGGTCGGGGGGAGACAGAAGCACAACAAGGAGAAGCCAGCAGATACAAAGAGTGTCTGTGGGCAATCCTCGAGGGGGTTGCCAGAAGAGAAGCCGGGACGATGCCCCTCGCGCTGAAGCCATTCGCTGTCCAAGCTCGCTTCGACTCCCTCAAGTCGTCCGCAGCAACTTGCGCTCACTCTCGCTTGGGCTTGTACAGCCAGGAGTCCGTATGGGGCTGACTACGCCTCGTTCGTTCCGCGCACGAAGAAGAAAAAGAAAGATGAGTCGACTACGCCCCAGTATAGTGAGCAAATGTAGTCTGATGTAAGGTTGGAAGGAATAGCCGAGAGGTAGTCGAGCAAACGTAGTCCAACGCAAGGTCAAGCCGACTACAACAGCCTTGTAGCCCGCTCTTACTTCCATCGCGTCCAACCTCCTCCCCAGCTCCACTCGCTTCCCACCAGCTCGCTGCTGTCTCCGCTTGGGTCTCGTTGTCCTCTCCACCCCTCACGACTCGCCCTACCTCCTCCCGCCATGCCCGCCGCTACCGGGATCCCTCAAGGCCAGCGCGAAGCCCGCATCGCCTCGCACTCTCACATCAAGGGCCTCGGACTCGACGACGACGGCTTCGCGCACTCCGACCGTGCTGGATTCGTTGGGCAGCGCGCGGCGAGGGAGGTGAGCCCGCTTCCGCACTTCTCCCCTCCTCCCACCTTGGCGAGCCGAGTTCAGCTCGAGGACGGCTTGGCGGCTGCAGGAGGTTGCGCAGGGGCGAAGACGCAGCTCGTATCGAGGTACAGAGGCGGAAGAGCGGCGTCAGGAGCCCTCGTTGACGAGCGAGGTTGGCGAGGTGGAGCGGATGTGGTGGAGCACAACGAGGCGAGGGCCGCTCCTTGGGTCTTCCCTGGTTGCCCGGCGCATCTCTCTTGCCGACTAGAAGAGCGTCACACCAAGATGCGGGTCTCCCCGTACCAGCAGGCGAAACTGACCCTCCTCTCCTTCCTCCCTCTGCAGGCCTGCGGTCTCGTCCTCGAGCTGATCAAGTCCCGACGCTTCTCCGGCCGCGCGCTCCTCCTCGCCGGCGCCCCCGGCACGGGCAAGACCGCGCTCGCGCTAGCCGTCGCGCAGGAGCTCGGCCAGAAGGTGCCGTTCTGCCCGATGGTCGGCAGCGAGGTGTTCAGCAGCGAGGTCAAGAAGACGGAGGTCCTGATGGAGAACTTCCGGAGGGCCATCGGTGCGTCTGGCTTGCCTCTTTGTCGTCTTTCCTCTGCAACCTTTCCTCCCATCGAAACTGACGGTTTCTACTCCCTCCCTCTGCTCGCTCGCACAGGCCTGCGAGTAAAGGAGACGAAGGAGGTCTACGAAGGCGAGGTGACGGAGCTGACGCCGGCCGAGACGGAGAACCCGCTGTCCGGGTACGGCAAGACGATCTCGCACGTCGTTGTCGCGCTCAAGACGGTCAAGGGCACCAAGCAGCTCCGCCTCGACCCGTCCATCTACGAGAGCATCCAGAAGGAGCGCGTCACGATTGGCGACGTCATCTACATCGAGGCGAACACGGGGGCGGTCAAGGTGCGTTGCGAGCCTCCGAGCTTTTTCTCCTTCTGCTTGTTCCCTCTCGCAACGAGACTGATTCGTGCGCGTTGGCATCTACAGCGCGTCGGACGGTCAGACGCATACGCGACGGAGTACGACCTCGAGGCGGAGGAGTACGTCCCGCTGCCGAAGGGCGACGTGCACAAGAAGAAGGAGATCGTCCAGGACGTGACCCTGCACGACCTCGACATGGCAAACGCGCGGCCGCAGGGCGGGCAGGACATCATGAGCGTCATGGGGCAGCTCGTCAAGGGACGGCGGACCGAGGTCACCGACAAGCTCCGCGCCGAGATCAACAAGGTTGTCAACTCGTACATCGAGCAGGGCATCGCTGAGCTCATCCCCGGTGTTCTCTTCATCGACGAGGTGCGTTCCTGCCTTTTCCACCTCTTCCACTTCTCCACGATCCGTTCCTCCTTTCCCATTTTCCTGCTCACCTCGTTTCCTTCCGCAGGTCCACATGCTCGACATCGAAGCCTTCACCTACCTGAACCGCGCGCTCGAATCCAGCATCTCGCCGCACGTCATCCTCGCGACGAACCGCGGCCTGACGACGATTCGCGGCACCGAGTCCGAGCCGGGCTACGGTGGCGGCGAGGGCATCGTCGCGCCGCACGGCATCCCCATCGACCTCCTCGACCGGTGCATGATCGTCCGGACGATGCCGTATTCGCGCGACGAGATCAGGTTGGTGCTGCAGATGAGGGCGAAGGTCGAGGGGCTGGCGCTGCAGGAGCAGGCGCTCGAGAAGCTGGCGGACGATGGCGTGCGGACGTCTCTGCGGTGCGTCTCTCCTCTCGTCTCCCTTTTTGCTCTCTTCTACCTCCTTGGGGCCCACCATGCCGCTCTCCACCCTTATCCCCTCGTCTCCTCTCTTGCCTTTCCTCCCTCCCACCTGGCCCTTCGTTCCCGATCACTCTGTCTCGTCCGCATACTGACGCCTCTCCCGCTCCTTCAGCTACGCCCTCCAGCTCCTCACCCCGGCCGCGATCCTCTCCCGGCTGCAAGGCCGCGCCGAGATCACGCTCGAGGACGTCGGCGAGACGGACTCGCTCTTCCTCGACGCCAAGAGCAGTGCGCGCGGACTGCAGGAGCGCGGGGAGGGGCAGTACTTGCGGTGATGGGTCGGTAGGGAGGAAGAGGCGAAGTGAGACTGCAAAAACGAAACGCTTAGTCGCCGTTCGATGGACTCTGTCGCCTGAGAGTGGGTCTGGCTGTGCTCCCTGCCACGTGGAAGCGAGAGAAGCCGGACCTTGCGAGTGGCGAGAAAGGCGGTGCTGTCGTCGTCGTTGTCTCGACCGGTTCCTCGGCCCCGCCTTCTCCTCCCTCCTCCACTTCGCACCACTCTCGCTTGCTTCGTACAGCAGCACCACAGCACTCTCAACTCTCATCGGCACTACCTGCAGCATGTCCACGCCCGCCCCCGACTCTCGTCCGCTCCCGCCCGGCTGGGTGGCTCAGTGGGACTCGTACGCCATCTCCTCGCGCTCCTCCAGCCCGATCAGGCTGACACACTCGCACACAGCAATCACCAGCGTCACTTCTACGTCGACGAGAACGTACGCCCTCTGCTCCTCTCGCCACCACCCTGTCCCGGCTCTCTGGATCGCCAAGCCTCGAAGCTGACCCGCCCTTGTTTGCACCTTCTACTGCTGCCATTCACATCTCTCCTATCTGCACTGTCCACTCGACTCGTTCCTTGTCCGCACGCCTCCCTTCCGCGCCGTTCACGACTTCCCCCACCTCGTCATTTTCCTCCTCCTCTCCCGCTTTCCAGGCCAACCCGCCGCGCAGTATCTGGGTTCACCCGCTCGACGACCCGGAGTACCAGCGCACTTCCGGCGGCGGCTCCGCCTCGCCCTACGCCCCTCCTCCCGGCCCTCCCCCTTCGCACCCTTCGCACAACTCGAACGGCTACCCGAACGAGAAGTCCGGTTCCGCCTTCTCTGGCGCGCCCGCACACTCTCCCAGCGTCGGCAACGGCAACCAGTCGCCGTACGGCGGCCACTCGTCGTCGCCCGCTCCGGGCGCCTCTTCCTCCTCGACGGGCGATAGGCAAAAGAGCGGTGGCGGCGGCTTGTTTGGCAAGATCAAGAACAAGATTGCCGAGGCGAAGCAGAATCGCCCGCAGCAGCAGTACGGTGGCGGCGGGTACGGCCAGCAGGGGTACGCTGGGCAGCCAATGTACGGCCAGCAGCAGTACGGCGGGTACCCGCAGCAGCAGTACATGCAGCAGGGTGGACGGTTCGGTGGCGGCGGCATGATGGGCGGCGGAGGTAGGATGGGCGGTGGCGGTATGAACCCGGTGCGTTCTTTCTCCTTTTCTCTTCCCTTTTTTCTTTCCCTTTCCCACTCTTTTCGCTCCCACTCGTTTCACCGTTCTCTAACACTCTTCTTCCCTCAGGCCCTCATGATGGGCGGTGGACTTCTCGGTGGTGCCCTCATCGGCGGCATGATTGCGGACGGGCAGAACGACGCATACCAGGAGGTGCGCAACCTCCTTTTCCTCTTTTCCCCTTTCTCTCATCCGGGGATTGATCGCCTCGCAACCTCTAGGGATTCGAGGATGGCGGCGACATGGGCGGCGGCGACGACATGGGTGGCGATTTCTAAGCCTCCTCTTGCCGCCTTTTCCTCCCCCCTCTTCCCGGTCTTCCGCCTGCCCTGATCCCACACACTACCTTATCCACGCCGTGTACGACTAGATTGTCATTCAAGCAGTGTCGTTGCTCTGTCGCACTCTGCTGATTGTTGCCCTCTCTTTGCTCAAGCATGCGCGGCTCGCCTCTTCTGCTTCATCTCGCGCCTCTTCTGCTCTTCCTCCCGCCTCTCCCCGCCTTCCACCATCCTGGTTCTTCGATCCGCGTTTCGCCGTGTCGACTTCGTAAACCACCAGCACATCGGGAAGGCCTCGACCATCTCGCGCCAGGCCGTCTCTGGTCAGAAGGCGGGTCTCATCGCCGCCCGCCGCACTGGTCTCCTCCGCGGCTCGGTCAAGACCAAGGGTGCGTCTACTAGCCTTTTCCCTGCCCCTACCTACCCTTGCCGTCCCCCCCGTCCACCTTCTTCGTTCTTTCTCCCCTTCGGCCCTCCCCTCCTTTGCCCACTTTTGCCTTCTTCCTCTCTTTCCCCTCCTTTACTGACCCTCCCCGACCCCTCGCGCAGACTAAGCGGTCGCCTGGTGACGATGAGAAGAGACGGGAGCGGAGATGTAGTCGCGCCCGAGAGCAGGGGTGCGGTGCATCACGATCCGGGGCTTGCTGTACCAGACTCGCGTTCGTCGCTTCGTGCGTGTGGAGAGTCGGTGGGCTGCCTGAGCGTTGACTGAGGAGGCGGGTCGGCGCGGGAAAAACAGAGAGAGTGGGGCGAGGACGGACAGGAAGAGAAGCGGTCACTCTTACGCTGTCTCGCCCCGCGAGGCTGCTCGCCCTCAGACGCTTTCCAGTGGCTCACTCTCGACCTTCGGCGTCGGCCACGCTGGGTGGAAGAAGCGCAGAAGCCGACATCTCTTTCTTTTCTTTGTCCCCATCCCGGCGGTTCCATTCTTCGCTTCAAACATCGGCGGTAGCCTCCCATGTGGCTTTGATTCGCGCACAACTGACTCTCGACTCGTTGCTCGAGCGAAAGTGAGGGAGAGCGGGCCGGAGGAGGAAAGCGGAGCGACTTCGATGCACGGTGCGAAGAAGAGCAACTTGAGGAAGGAGTAGACAGGGACAATCAGGCTTGGGGGGCCTCTCCTTCGGAAACGGACTAAGGCGAGCAGGCAAAGACCAGAGAGGGAACTCATTTCAAGCGCTTCGACCTCGACCTCGACTCGTCTTTTCCCCTCGTCAACACCCTGAGAGTCGATCTGCACCGCTTGACCTCGAGCACTTACTCCTTCCTCGCCTCGAGCTCCTTGCTCGCCCGCTCTTCCCTCCTGCGGCGCCAGAACGCCGGCGAGACGAGCGACTCGTACCTCCAGTCTGCCTGTTCCTCCCAGATAATCTTGGTGCCCTTCGAGTCGAGCAGGTTCAGGAGCTCCTGCGAGGTGGTTTGGCTGACGTCGTTGATGAGCAGCTTGGGCTTGAGAACGCTGGGCAGGACAATGAGGGAGAGGGAGGAGAGGGGCGAGAGCAACTCGATGGCTTGTGAGAGCCCAGCGCGGACACGACCTGCCTGAGCTTGTGAGAGCTGGGATCCGACGCTCAGAAGACTTGTGATGGCTTGCGAGAAGTAGAGGCGAACGGCCACCTTTTCGGGGAGGTAAGGCGTGTGAGACTCAGACCCAAGAGCCACGTCGAGGAGAGTGGAGGTGGCGTAGGCGGCAGTCCTGCTCAAGGTTCCGAGTGGGTCGCCGTGGTCGATGCTGAGTGTGTCAAGCTGCTGGATGAGGTCGACGGACAAGTTGGAGAGTGGGACAAGTTCGCCAGTTTCTTCCACCGAGCAATCCACCAGCCCCAGCGCGCGAAGGTTCGGCGTACTGAGAGGGCTGGGAAAACTCGCAAGGACGGAGAGGTCCAGGTAGGACACGCAGATGGACAGCTCGACCAGCGAAGGAAAGGTGACCGCGACGGGGGGGGTGGAGCTGGGTGTCCGTGATGACAAGATGACGGAGGCCTGCAAGCAGGATGCGGTCAGAATTGGTTCACGAAGTGTAAGGCAGAGAAAAGTGCTCACCGGACAATGGTGCGAGGGAGTCCAGCGCCAATTCCTTTTGCCGGACCCTCAACTCGATGGCGCCTGGACAGAGCTTGACAGCTCTGTGCAAGACGAGCCATCCCAGGTGCGTGGAAGCCAGGAGCTCCACCTGGCTGCCCCTCGGCTTGCCCTTGATGACGACCGCGAGCTTGTCGACGTCCTCCTGGTCTCGGACCTCGAACACCTCGGGCAGAAGCGGTTGAGCGACATGAAGGAAGATGCGATTGACGAGGCAGAGGTTCTTGATTGTAGCGATGCGCGCCTTGAGGCGCTTTGGGGTGTACTCGAGGGGACAGGCGAGGTGGAAGATGCGGACGAGGAGCTCGACGGCGAGGCGGTCGAGTATGGTGGGGAGACGCAGAGGGTGCTTGAAGAGTGTCGTAAGAGTCCTCAAAGGCGTGTACGAAGCTGTTCGAGCGGTGGAAGCGGAATTGAGCGAGTGGGCGGAGGAAGAGACTGATGAAGTCGCTCAGCTCGCGACCATCTCGTCGCGGCTTGCGGGGAGGCGAGGGACACTGCCAGAGCACCAAGGGAGAACCAAGCGGAAGTAGCGGTGGGCGAGCAGCTTCGCGGGGCGAGGCGGCGTGAGAGCGCTCGCTTTTCTTCCTGTTCGTCCTCGTCCCGCTCTCTCTCTTCCCGCGCCGACCCGTCTTCCCAGTCGACTCTCATGCCGCCCACCGTCTCTCTCTCCACAGCAGGCGGACCAACGCTCTCTCCCCGCGCCGACCCGTAGTCCCAGTCGACTGCCGCCCACCGTCTCTCTCTCCACAGCAGGCGGACCAACGCGAGTCTGGTACAGCAAGCCCCGGATCGTAATGCACCGCACCCCTGCTCTCGGGCGCGACTACGTCTCCGCTCCCAACGCTTCTCATCGTCACCAAGCGACCGCTTAGTCTGCGCGAGGGGGTCGGGGACGGTCAGTAAAGGAGGGGAAAGAGAGGAAGAAGGCAAAAGTGGGCAAAGGAGCGGGGGGTCGGAGGGGAGAAAGGACGAAGAAGGTGGACGGGGGGGACGGCAAGGGTAGGTAGGGGCAGGGAAAAGGTTAGTAGACGCACCCTTGGTCTTGACACTGCCGCGGAGGAGACCAGTGCGGCGGGCGGCGATGAGACCGGCCTTCTGACCAGAGACGGCCTGGCGCGAGATGGTCGAGGCCTTCCCGATGTGCTCTGTGGAGGGAGGAAGGTCAGCTGCGGCTTGGAAGGAGGGGAGGGGGGAAAGGAGGGAACGTGAGAGAGGAGGAGAGAGAAGGACGCACGGTGGTTACCACCACTGTAGGGCGTGGAGTAGGCAGAAGAAGAGGGGAAAGAGAATGGAGGGATCAGTACCATCGCGGGGAAAGAAGAGGGAAAAGGGGCAGGGGACGGACCCGTGGGGGTGGTCGACCGGGTTCATGGCGACACCGCGCGTCTTCGGGCTGCGAGCGCGCAAAGAAAGTCAGCGAAAGAAGTCGAGGGGAGAAGAGGAGAAGGAGCAAGAGGGAAAATGCACAAGTTGTTCTTCTTCGCCTTGGCAGCGTGGAAGGCACGGCCGGCCTTGAGCATCGGCTTGTCAATACGACCGCCACCGGCAACGATGCCGATTGTCGCGCGAGCAACCGAGGCAACCGACTTCTTCGCGCCCGAGGGGAGGCGGATGCGGGTGCGGCCGGTGTCGGCGTCGTGGCCGATGACGGTGGCGTAGTTGCCCGAGGTGCGGGCAAGCGCACCACGGTCACCGACCTGCTCCTCGACGTTGCAGACGATGGTACCCTCGGGGAGCTGGGAGAGGGGGAGGACGTTGCCGACGGCGAGAGTCGCCTTCTTGCCGCAGAAGACGAAGGCGCCGGTCGAGAGGCCCTCGGTGGCGATGAAGGTCTCGGTGCGCATCTTGTAGCGGTACGGGTCGCGGAAGACGACGCGGGCGAGAGGAGCACCACTGCACGAGCAACCCAAGTCAATCCGCCGCCCTCTCCGCCGCCCTCTTCCCCACCTCAAAACGGCTTTGAACGCACCGGCCCGGGTCGTGGACGATCTCCTTGACGAGACCGCGGATGTAGCCGTTGCGCTCCGCGAAGTCGAGGGCGCGGAGCTTGGCCGGCGCAACACGGTGGTGCGTGTGCGCGCGGAAGATACCGCCGCTCTTACGCTGGTTGCGGATGACTGGGAGCGGGTGAGATCATCGGTACAGGCGAGGCGGGAGGCAGAGGGTGTGGGAGGAATGGGTCGGCAGGAGGAGGTGGTGGTGGAGGGGTCGAAGGGGCGATGCGGGAGCAAGGGCAAGGTCAGCGCTCCGGTGGCCTACGTGCACGGGGTCAACGGGAGAGGGTACGCACCACGACCCATCGTTCACTGCTCCAGATAGCACAGCCGGGAGGGAAGAAGAGGGAGGGACGAAAATGTCAGTGTCGGTCCTCGTCGACGCTCACTCACCTGCTGGTCCACATGCACGCCTCCCTGACCGCACTGTGCCCCTCCTTGCAGCCCCCTGACCCTCCCCCGCTGCTGCCGCCGCCGTGAGGCGAGTCGCCGTCGCCGTCGAGCACGCCCTCTTTTGCTCCGCCGCCCGCTCCTCGTCTTCAGCCGCGTCCGGTCGGTGGGCGGTCGTACGGAGGTGGTGCTGGAAACGGTGTCGAGTAGTGGTAGGAGCAGCAGCAGTACCTTGTCGGTGAGGCGAGTGCACAAGGAGGCCTTCCCTCGCCCTCTCCTCCTCTCCAAAGCCTCGACCGTCTCACTTTTTTCACCTTCTTCACTCGACAAAACCCGCTCAGACAGCTGCTCTGCACACGCAACAGTACTTTGACAGACTTGCACCACTCGCCAAGTCCATCCCGATTTTTTTCGCTCTCCGCTTGCTCAAGGTCGCGTGTAGCTGGTACAAGTTTTGTGGGTTGCGAATGGCACAGCGAGGCGGCCGCATCTACAGCATGTCTCTCGTGCGGGGGAGACCGAAAGAACCGGAGGGGGAGAGGCACGGGGGAGAAGGGTAAAGACGACGGAGAAGGGGGTACAGGGAGCCGTCTAGTGGCCCTCTCGCCTCCGGGGCGCGGCGCGGAGGACTGCGATGCGTCGGCTCGTCAGTAATACGCGCAGAAGAAAGAGGAGGAGCAGGGGAAGGAGTAGGGAGACGCACTGTCGTCGACACGGAGGATCATCTCGGCTGCCTCGCTCGCCGAGAGGATGACCTGCCGCTTGAGCTTGTACGACTCGGTGACACCGCACTCGCGCATCGACCCGACGGTGCCGCGCTCCATATCTGCCGTGTCCGTCCGAGTCAGTCCGGGAGAAAAAGAGGGAGGAAGAAGAGGGGGAAGACGCACCCAGGCCAGAGTCTGCCCGTCCCTCGTAGTGTGCTGCGCGGAGCTTGGCGACGAGGTCGGACGAGTCGTAGCCGGCGTTGTCGGCGAGGATGGTTGGCATCTGGGGGAATGGAGAGGAGCGAGTGAGCTTCGTCAAGTCCGTGATCGAAGGAACCGCCTTGTCGCGGACAGCGAGCAGGGGAATACCAGAGGTGAGAGAACACAGCGACGCACCTGCCTCAACGCCCTCGCGAACGCCTCAACCGCGAGCGCCTTCTTGCCCTCCGTCCTCTTCGCCTCCTCGTCGACCGCGACCGCCATCGTCATCTCGGCGCAGCCGCCGCCAAACACGACGCGCGTCTCCTTGACGGTCTGCGACAGGACCGACAGCGCGTCGTGCAGCGAGCGGTCCGCCTCCTCGATCATCTGGCCCGTCGCGCCGCGGAGGACGACCGTGCAGGCCTCGCCGGCGGCAACGCCCGAGAACTTGATGAGCTGTCGGTGCGGAAAAGCATCAGATATATGGGCAGGAAGGAGCTCGAGGGAAGACTGGCGAGCGCACCTTGTCCTCGCCGATCATGATCTCCTCAATGGTGTCGCACTGGCCGAGCTTGACCGCGTCCGGGTCCTCGAACGTGCTCGCGATCTCGCCGCCGGTGACGAGCGCGAGGCGCTCGACGCCCTCAAAGTCGGCGTGCTCGATCGACATGATGCCCGCCTCGGCGAACAGGGACTCGGGGTAGTTGTAGATCAGCTGGCGGTTGACGAAGCAGGTCACGCCCGAGGCCTTAATCTTGGCAACCTTGGCCTTCATCTTTTCCTGCGAGGCGGGAAGAGGATGCAAAGCGTCAGTGTGTGGAAGGGAAAGAGGCAAGGGAGAGGAGGAAGACGAACCCGCTCTGCCCGCTCGAGCTCCGCAAGCTTGCCCGTCGAGTCGACCTTGACGCGCGCGCCGAAGATCTTGATCTTGTCGGTGTCCATGGCTGTGGAGGAAGGCAAGCCGACCCGAGGTGAGCACCAGTCCTGCAAGTAACCGCAAAGTCGCTTCTTCTGGCGACTGCCGGTGAAGGTAGCTGAGCGATAACTCACGCGTGTTGGCGATGAGGATCTTGGCGTTCTCCATGCGGTGCGGGCAGTTGACGCCGATCTTCTTGTCGAGGATGAAGCCCTCGTCGAGGTACGAGTCGGTGAGCTTGCCGCCCTGCTTCTTGATGATCTGGATGTGGTCGAGGTCGGTGGAGCCCTGTGGTCGAGAGCAGCGTTAGTACAAGCGAGTCGAGGATGCCTCCATTGAGACAGCAGATCTCCGGCGGAACGGCTGCCGTGTGGGACGGCCTCGAAACGCACCTTCAGGCGCATGACAGCATTGACGGCGAGCTCAGCGAAGTAGTCCTTATCGGCAGCCAGGACCTTGGAGGAAAGCGTTGTTCGTGCAATGGCGAGGAGGTCCTCACGGAACTTGACCGGGTCCTTGCTGTAAAGCCATGGGCAGCGGGTCAGTCGAGCCGAAGAGGGCGACGAGAGGAGAGAAGGCGGGCGTACCCGTGGTCCTCCGCCGCATTCTCGAGAGAAGCCAAAGCCGCCTTGCTCGCGATGCGGAAACCCTCGATGACGCTGGAACGGGGATAGGTCAGTTTGCTGCTGCGGCGGGTTGAGAAGAAGTGCAAGCGTACGTCTGAGGGTGTACCCGCTGGATGGTGACGAGCTTCTCCGCCTCGCGCAGGATCTCGGAAGCGAGAACGGTAACGGAAGTCGTGCCTGCAGGAAAACCATGTCAGTCTCTCCCTCTTCTCTCAGCACGGTCCAGGACGTACCATCGCCGACCTCGTCGTCCTGGACCTTGGAAATGTTGACGAGGATCTTGGCCGCGGGGTTGTCGAGCGCGATGGATTTGAGGATGGTCGCGCCGTCGTTGGTGACGGTGATCTCGCCGGTCGAAGTCGAGTGGAGGATCTTGTTCATGCCCTTGGGGCCGAGGGTCGACTTGACCAGGTCGCCGAGCGCGAGGGCGCCGACGAAGGAGGAGAGACGGGCCTGAAGGAGGAGGGAAAGCGAGTCAGTACGGGTTCGGGGAAGGTGGTAAGTACTCAGCTGTGTTCATTTGGGCTCTCTTAGCTACTCGGGAGCGTCCACGATGGCCCAGCTGGCGCTCCTTCACCCGCACGAACCTCATCGCACCTCGAAGACTGCTCCTCCTCGCGCCCGCGCTGGAATTTGGCAACCAGTACGCCACCGTTGTGCACCTCTCCCAGCACTCCAGCGCCACCCAGCAGCTCCCACGTGCTGTTGCTGCCGAGTTGTCCACCCTCCCTCCTTCGCGGCGCGGTGGTCCTCCTCGCCAGTCCTCCCTCATCTGGACGCGTTCCGACTCGACAGAAAGGACGCTGAAAGCTGGTGTAGAGTGTGGGAGGTGCGACTTGCGTTCTCAGCGCGCTCCTGGGTTGCTTCCTGGAGGAGGTGAATGAGGGCAAGGTCAGCAACTCGTCCTCGCTCCGAGCGAGCTCGTTAGCCCGTCAGATGCAGTGAGCGTGGGCGTACCTGACCAAAGATGTTGACCGACATGGTTCCGAGCGAGAAAGCGGGAGCGGGTCGAGGTCGAGGTTGCTCTCGCCGGTCGCCGTCCCTCTCTTCCTCCGCCAAACTCGCTCGGCTCCTCCAATCGCCTTCCGGGCTACGCATCGACGCTCCTTCGCCTCCAACGGTCTCTACACCCGCACACGATGACCCGCCAGCTTCCGCCTGAGCTTCACGTCGCCATCCTCGAGCACCTTGGAGCGTCGCCGACAGGTCACCGTCGGCTCTACCGCGAGCGGCAAGCGGCTCTCAAGAGGTGCTGCCGCGTCAGTCGCGCGTTCTACCAGATTGCCAAGCCGTTGCTTTGCGCGGTCGTCCGCTTCGACACCCAAGAATCCCTCGCCCGCGTCTGTCGAGCCAGTTCTCGCAGCCCTACCTTCCAACAAGAGGTCCGCTCTCTCGACGCGGACGACGGCGACTTGGAGCGCGTGCTGGAGCTCATCGAGCGACTCGGCGCATTGCGCAAGCTTCGGCTGTCCTGCTGGGGGAAGGATCTTGAGCTGGATGGGCTTGCCCGTATCGCGCCCAGTGAGCGTCTCTCCATTATATAGCCCTTGTTCGGACCTGACTTTGCCCTCGACCTAGATCTCCGCGTACTTTGCCTTTCCGATGCCAGCATCCACGCCTCGTCCGCCTCTTCTTTCCCTTCTCTACAACAACTCGTCCTCGCAACCATCGACAACTCCCGCCTCGACGACGTGGAGCCGCTGCTCTCCCCGCAAGCAACTCCTTCGCTTCGCGCTCTGCGGCTTCTCGGCAACGGTCCAGCTCTTCTCGACCTATCCACCTGTTCCCACCTCAACCGCCTCGAGCTCATCCAGCTCGACATCCACCCGACCTCGCACATCCAGCTCCCTTCTACCTGCACCGCGCCCGTTCTCTACACCCTCTCCATCGCCACCTACAGGCCCCAGCTTCCCGCCATACTTGCCGCCACAGACGCTCAGCATGTCCAGCTCCTCTTCCCGCCCACCAAACCCATCCGTACCAAGTTCACCGACGCCGCCCTCGACGGCCTCAGGGCAGTCGCCTCCTGGCTCACCGCCAGCGACAACCTCCTCTCGCTCTCGCTCCCGCCGGATGACGAGATCAACTACAGCGAGTCGGCCCTCGCGCCGGGGATCGCCACGCTCGTCGGGACTATCCTGCAGGCGTGCCGGGACCGCAACGTTCGCCTCTTCCGGATGCCATGGACGAAGGAGTTCGGAGTGAACGAGGAGGTTTGGCGGTATGCGCAGCATTTGAAGGCGAAGGAGGCGGAGGGCAGGAGCTAGATTGATGGTCATGGACAGCAAGGTCACTCTGCCTGCCTCTAGCCGAGATGAGGAGAGAGAGAAAGGCTGAAGAGGGCGAGAACATTACGTTCCGAGATCTCGGAGCAACTCGCTTGCTTCGGGTGTGATCTACGTCCGTACGGACAAGCATAAGTGCTCTGGTGGAGCGGAAACGGCTTCGTGTGCCCCGATGGCCTCCGTCCTCCTTCCCTCCCCCCTCCCTTCCTCTTCTTCCTCCTCCTTCTCCCTCATCCGCTCGATTTGCGCTCGCCCTCAGCGTACGCACCCATGGACGCCCCAAGCACATCCGAGCCCACTCGCAGCGTGCCCCGCGCTCTGCCCGTCGAGCTCCTCCGCCCCATCCTCCTCGAACTCGCTCCCCGCGATGGCGACCGCAAGGCATACTGGTCCCGCCAAACCACGCTCAGGAATTGCTGCCTCGTCTCGCACACCTTCCGCCAGATCGCGCAACCCCTCCTTCGCGAGGTCGTCCGGCTCGACACCCACCTCAACCTCAGCGCCATCCAGCAAGCTCTCGACGCGGACTCGACAGTCGGCCCGGCAGTCAAAGTGCTTACGGCGGACTTGACAGAGGCAGAACTGGTCATCGAGCTGGCACGGCGACTACCCAAACTGCAGGTGCTTCAGCTCTCGGGCGACGAGAACGAGGAGATCTTCCTCGACGAGCTGGCCGGAGCGATTCCGAGTAGGTTTTGGCCCCTCCCTTCCCTGCTACGCAGTACTGAACTGGTCGCTGCAGATCTACGGCACCTTTCGCTCGAAACATGCCGCATCCTCCTCTCCCCGACCTCTTCCGCTCCAGTCCTCTTCCCCTTCCTCCGCTCACTCTGCCTCTTTGAGCTCCATTGCACCCTCCACGCCCTCGAAACACTCCTCTCTCCTTCCACCACGCCCTCTCTCCGTGCTGCACGCCTAACACACATCCTCGACGCCGACACGGACGAATGGGAGCCTCTCGACTACTCCTCCCTCCCGCACCTAAATCAGCTCGACTTCGTTCAGCTCAACATTGATACTGTGACCTCGGCCGTCACGCCTTTCCCACTGAGCATCCCTGTCCTGTTCGACTGGGACCTCGCCGCGCCTGCGGAGAGCGAGCTCGAGGGAGCTTTCGAGGCCCTCGACGCCCTGCAAGTCCAGCACCTCAAAGTCTTGCAGCGCGAAACGGACGAGGCCCATCCTCTGCACTACAAGCGGTACATCTCCCGCCTCACCCGCCTCGGCATCTGGCTCGCCTCGTCTCCGACCATCCGCACCCTCTCCCTCTCTTCCACGTGGCACCCGGCAGCGACCAGGGCTATGCCCGAAGCCGTCCAGAGGGTGCTCGGGAACCTGCTTCGAGCGGCGGAGAAGCGCAAGGTCGAGGTGTCGTGGCGGAGAGGCGTCACCTTCGAGGAGGAGTTTCGCCTCGATCACGACTTTTGGCGGTCGGCGAGGCGGATGCACCTGGCCGAGGGAGGGGATGGGCGAAGGTTGCAGTAGCAGTCACGGGCGAAGGGAGGGGGGAATCCATCGAGGAGCAGGCTCTGAAGAGGACGCCGCTCGCTCTCTCGGATAACGCAGGCTCTCTTGCTTCCGATATCTCGATTTCTGCGACTCTTGCTTCTTGCCTTTTCTCGCTTAACGTCTCGGAGAGCGGCAGTTCTTCGCAGCTTCTTCGCCTCCTTTTTCTCCTCCTCTCCTTTCCTCTCCCTTCCTTCTTCCTCCCTCGTCCGCTTGAACTCGCTCGAGCAAGCCGCTCGCCCTTCTTCTGCCCAGCAAAAGCGCCGCTCAACCGCCTCGCACGATGCCCCGCCCTCTCCCGCCAGAGCTCGTCGCCGCCATCCTCCTCGCTCTTCCCCCTCCCTCCGCCTCCCGCGACAACCTCCAGAATCGCCAGCGCACCCTCTCCTCCTGTTGCCTCGTCAGCCACGCCTTCCGCGACCTTGCCCTACCGCTTCTCCAGCAGGTCCTCGTCGTCGCCCACGAAACCGAACGGGTCGAGCGGTGCGTGCGGGAGGACTCGACGTTGAGGAGCGCGGTCCGCACGTTGGACATCTGGAACATCGAGCTGGAGCATGCGATACGGCTTTGGAAGGAGCTTCCGGGCGTGACGGACCTGCGGTACTGGGGCAACACGGAGGCGGATTACCTCGAGGCGGACGACGTCGCCGAAGCGTTTCCCAGTGGGCTTGTCTCTCCTCTGTCCCCCTCTCTGTCCGCACTGACGAGTCACAACGACAGACCTGCGCTCCCTCGACCTCCAAGAGTGCCGTTTCCTCCCCGGCTCTTCCCCATTCCCATGCCTCGACACCCTCCGCCTCGCCCACGTCGATACCACCGACCTCAATGAGCTCGTCTCGCAGAAGGTGGCGCCAGCACTTCGCTTCCTTCACCTCGGCAGCCTGTGGGAGGCCGAACCCGAGCCCGTCCAACTCGACTTTTCTTCCTGCCGCGACCTCGACCGGCTCGACTTCCTCGAGCTAAAGCTCGACGCGGAGCTCCCTTCGCTCGTTCCGGCGCGTCTACCCTCGGTCGTCCTGTACAACTTCGACCTGCCGGAGTGGGGCGACGCCAACGAGCCTGAGGAGTTCAACCGCCTCCTTGCCGCGCTCGACAGTCTCCAGGTCCAGCACGTGCGGCTCCGCCTTCCGGACGGACTTGCCGACGCTCGGCCTGACGACGACCACTACCTCGGCCAAGCTCTCCGCCGCCTCTCTCTCCTCACCGACTGGCTCGCCTCGTCCACCACCGTCCGAACCCTCGCCCTCCCTCCGCCTTTCAAGCCTGGGAAGGCAAACGGAGTCGACAAAGCGGTTGAAACGCTCGGTCGCATCGGCGAGGAGCTACGGGTCGAGGTCGTGTGGGAGGGAAAGCGGTCGGTGATGGACTTTCTCCTAGAGAAGCAGCCTCGCAAGTAGAACACGAGCAGTAGACGGTAGAGCTAGAGCTACACGTTGTTGTAGATCCCTGTTCGGTCTCCTCCGGCTCGCTCACAAGGAGGCGTAGAAGGCAGAGAACGGCAACTCGTTTCATCGCTTGGTCCTCGGCCGCCTTTCCCCCTCTTTCCGCCTCGCCTGCAAGCCCCTTCCTTCGTCCCGCCTAGCTCGTCGTGATGCTCGCCTCGCCCGCCTCCTCCTTCGCCTTGAGCTCCCTCGCGTACTGCCAGAAGAAGGGCGAGATGCGCGACCTGCCCGGCTCGTAGATGGTATCCTCGAAGACGACCCTGAGGTTGTGGCCCTCGCATGCTGCGATGAAAGCCTGCATCGCGGGGCGGTAGTGCTCGATGCCCGTCTCCGGGTGGAACTCGGAGGGGAGGATCATGAGAGGGACTCGCACGCTCGAGGCAGGC
Source organism: Rhodosporidiobolus sp. SP3-3/4 (assembly GCA_029873605.1). Lineage (NCBI taxonomy): Eukaryota > Fungi > Basidiomycota > Microbotryomycetes > Sporidiobolales > Sporidiobolaceae > Rhodosporidiobolus > Rhodosporidiobolus sp. SP3-3/4. The sequence continues at coordinate 988,843 of JAQJIZ010000005.1, forward strand.
AGCCGTGCTAGTTTGGTCGCCATCGTCTCGAGGTCGTTGGCGCTGAAGTCATACATCGCAGCGACGCACGGATGGACAGAGGAGAACCAGTCGCTGAAGTTGAATTCCCAAGCGGAGGTGAGCAGAATGGATGCGAGGAATCTCGAAGGATTGGGGAAGTCGGGGAAGTGCACCGCCTCATTATGGTAGTGAAGCTCGTGCAAGAAGTCGAGCTGTGGGAACAGCGCGGGCTCGCAGACTTCGAGGTGGATACAGACAAGGGCTCGGAGAGAAGGGAAGGCAGCATGCGTGATTGGCGCGTACCGCATGTGCGGTTGGTCGACGTATGCCCAGGTCAGACTGGTGACCGACGGGAGACTGTAGGGTTGGTCTGTGAGGATGACATTCTGGAGGGAGAGGCTGCGAAGTGCTGTGGAGGAAGAAGCTGAGCAACGAAAAGTGGGATGAGGGTCGAGGCATGACGTACACGTGAGCGGCTGCAGCAGACTGAGGTCCATGCCTGACTCGGGAGCCTTGTTGTAGTCAGTACCGAGACGAAGGTCTCGCAGGTTGACGCTACGACCGATGTCGGCGCAAGAGTACGGCAACCATAGGAAGCGGATTGCTTCAGGCTTCCACCTTAGTCGTTCGAGACCGCAAGGCGAATAGCGATCCCGTGAACAACAGACGACCTCGGCCAGTAGAGGCTGAGCGATGAGGCGGAAGAAGTGCGAGACAAGGCAGACGCTGCGCAGAGTCGCGTGGTGAGCCTTGCAGTCGGCCGTCGTCGGGTTGCCGGGAAGGGTGAGTCGGAAGATGTACTCGACGAGCTCGACCGGAAGGGGAAGAGGGTTGGTGGGAGTAGGAGGAGGAGGGAGAGGAGGAGGGTGGAACGGCTCGGGGCGGAGGGAGACCCGCATGCGCAGGAGGCGAGCGAGATCCTGGGATGACTTGGCGAGTCTGGAAGGCATAGCCAGTAGCGAGTGAAGCGAAGGAGGACAAGAGGGAGGAGGACGAAGCGGCACAGCTTGTTCTCCGCCTCGGCTCGCTGGACTCGCTTGACGGCTCGTAGACGGTGGGAACACGACCCCAGAGATTCGCTCGACCCGTCAAAGTCGCTCATCGCGCTCTCCACGCAGTTTCCCTCGACCTCTCCTCATCCCGCCGCAACTCGTTCTCGAGCACGACCCACCGCACAGGTGGCCCTTTGAACTACTCCTGCACAGTGAGTAGCGATTGTCTGACCTCTCGGTGGCACCCCGAACTCGCTCACCCATTCTTGCGCAGACTTCACCTTCTCCCCACCTCGACCTCCTCCCTTCGTCGATCTAGTATGGCCACCAACGACCCGCGCTGGCTCCCTCTCGAGAGGTGCGTCATCTCGTGTCCATTCTCGCACGGTCCATTCCATTGGCCTCTTCACCTCGCGCCCTCTTCTCCTTATTTTCCTCAGCATACTGAACATCTCTTCCCCGGTACAGCAACCCTGACTCGATGAACCAGTGGAGCAAGAGCCTCGGCCTCGACACGACCAAGTACGCCTTCGCCGACGTCTTTGGCCTCGAGCCCGAGGTGCTCGAGTGGGTCAAGAAGCCCGTCAAGGCCGTCTTGATGCTGTTCCCCGTCACCGAGGCGTACGAGAAGATGCGCAAGGAGCAGGACGAGAAGGTGCTCGAGGACGGTGTCGAAGGCGTCGAGGATGTCATCTACTTTAAGCAGACCAGTGTGTCTTCTTTCTCCTTTCCTTCCTTTTGACCTTGATTCTTTCTTTGCTGACTCTCGCCTCCTACAGTCGCCAACGCCTGCGGTACCTTCGCTCTCCTGCACACCCTCGCCAACGTCGATGTGCCCATCAGTACGCTTCCCTGCTCTTTTTCCGCCTCCACCCTTCTTCGCACTGACCTGTCGATCTCGCACGGTAGGCGAGGGCCCGTTGACAGAGCTGTTCGCTCAGTGCCAAGACAAGGCACGCTCCCCTCATTTCTATCCCCCTGTTCCCCTTTCCGCATCCGAGCGCTCGCCTCAACCCTACGGCCTTTTCCCGCCCTCCCTCCTTCCTTCGACTGACCTCGTCTCCATGCACAGACTCCGCTTGAGCGCGCCCAGCTGCTCGTTGCCTCCAACGAGCTCGAGCGGGTACACGAGGAGTCGGCTCAGACCGGTCAGACTGCTGTATGTCTTCTTCACCCGTTCTCCTTGCCCATCTATTCTCTCAATTCTATACCTACGCTCTGGCCACCTGCAAGCGAGGATTCACGTACAGGGACTGACCCGCCATGGATCTTGTTCTGTGCAGGCGCCAGCACTCGAGGAGGACACCGACCTGCACTTCGTTACCTTTGTCGACCACGACGGCTTCCTCATCGAGCTCGACGGCCGCCGCAACAGCCCGATTAACCACGGCAAGATCAAGGTCGGACTGCTTGAGGTGTGCTCTTCACCCATTCCGTCCCTCTCTCGGCTGTTCAGCCCAGGCTGCCCGCAAGGATGTGGCGATGGCGAACACAACTGACGCTCTCACCTCCGCAGGACACCGTCGAGTATGTCAAGAAGATCATCGAGCTCACCCAGAGCATCCAGTTCAACCTTGTCACCCTCGGCCCGACCCCGGAGGACGACTAGCTGGCTTAAGTTGGTGGAGAAAGGCGCTTGTAGCGATAGTCTGTATACCACGTTCCTCTCTTCCCTCATGCGAAGGCTGAAGAGTGCAAGTGAGTGTCCGTTCATGCGCTACTTGACCTGCTCTACCGCTTCCCTCGCCGCCTTGACCACCCCTTTCAGCTCGACGACCTTCTCCCTCCTCTCCGCCTCCTTCAGCTTCTGCAGCGCCGCCCTGAGCCCCTCAACCGCCTTCTTCCGCCCCTCCCCCTCGCCCGCCTGCGAGACCATCTCCCCCACAACCCTCCATACCTCGTACACCCTGTGCCGCACACCGGGCTCGTCGTCCTCGACCAAGTTGAGGAGCATCTCGACCCACTTGGCGTGCGACGCGAGCGCGAGGGAGATCGACGGCGAGTAGACGAGCGAGGTGAGCGCGCCGGAAGCGGCGAGGCGCGTCGGGAGGTCGGGCGAGGAGGACAGGGCGAGGAGGAGGTGCAGCCGTTGCGAGGGGGGCTTGTCGCTCGCTTTTGCTGCTGATGAGGAGGAAGGAGAAGCCGGGGAAGAAGGCTCGAAGTACGCCAGGCCGGCCTCCGACGCCGCGAGATTGCACACCAGCTCGGCGGCAGCGCGCCGCACCATCGTGTTCGTCGAGAGGAGGAGCTCCTCGACTACGGCCTGGAGGAGCGGGATCGGCCGGTCGCGCAGCGTCATGCCCGCGACCTGCTCCGTCAGCGCCGGGTCGAGCGAGGCGATGTTGGTGAGCGCCATGAGGGACTCGAAGCGCGGCAGGAGGCCGACCGGCTCGGACGCGGCGGGAGGGGCACCGAGAGGTAGGGTCAGGGCGGTCGTCGCTTCGAGGAGGAGAGGGGAGGATGCTGTTGGGCCGAGGACGAGGAGCGGGTTCGCGGTGATGAGGAGCTTGGCGAGGCCTTGCACGGCGGGGACGTCGTCGGCGGGAGAGAAGGGCAAGGGGAGCTGCCGGATGAGAGAGAGGAAGAGGCGCGCGGCGCCGGCTTGAAGGAGAAGTCCACGGAGGGGCTGAGGGGTGACCAGGGAGTGAAGGATTTTGGCGGCGAGCCGGCGAGTCTGGAGTGATGGCGAGAGGCAGAGCTGCCTGACGGTAGGAATGGGAGACGGGTCGTGCTTGACGAGCTTGGTGATGCGGGCCGTCACGGATTCGGCAGTCTCGCGCTCCAGGGAAGGAACCGACTGCCCCTTCTTCGCCGCAGCGGAAGCGAATCGCTTCAACCGAGCGATCTGCTCGGCGTCCCTGTCGGCGTCTTGCGGGGAAGGGAAGGCGGTGAGGTGGTCGAGGAGGGTGGCGATGGCAAAGTCGCGGGCGCTGCTCGAGGCGGTGGGGGCGGTAGGGGTTTTGGGTGCGAAGGAGAAGAGGGCCGAGAGGAAGGGAGTGGACGTCGCGAGCTCTTTGACAGCGGGGGAGGAGGTGAGGGTGAGGTAGGCGAGGCCTTCGAGAGCGGGAAGAAGGACGCCCTCGTCCGGCAGGGGCGGAGTGCCGCTCCGAGGCGCGTCGACGACGAACTGGACGAAGAGCTTCGCGAGCTCCTCGAAGCTCCATTTGCTCGGCGTGTCGTCCTCCTGCTGCGGCTCTGGCAGTCCCGTCGTCGACGGCTCGTCCTTGCCCAGGCGAAGCTTGACAACCCCGACCGCGGCGAGCGCCTTCAGCCTCGCCTGCTTCGATCCGTCCGCCTTCTTCTCCTCCACCTCCTCCACCTTCCTGACCTCAGCGAGCAGGCTCTCGAGCCACGCGCCCGCTGTCGTCCTGACCAGCCCTCGCATACTTGGCTGCCCCGCCGCGAGCGAAAGCAGCTCGACGAGCGCAAGCCGCTCGTCGTCCTGCTTCTTCTTGCCCTTGCTCCCGCTGCTCCCGACGGGCTTGGAGATGAGCTCGACGGCGTCCTCGAGGTGCGAGCGGAGCGCGGCGTCCTGGAGGAGCGAGGCGGCAACGGGTGGGGCAGTCTGGAGGACGGCGCTAAGCGCGCTGAGGCCCTGGACGAGGTCCTTCGAGTCGGTGCCGGACAGCCGTGCCTCGAGTGCGGACTGGAGGGCGGAGCGGGTGAACGAGGAGGGGGAGGGTGCGAGGTAGCGGGACAGGACGGCGAGTGCGAGGGTCGGGACGTCGCCGGCGCTAGACGTGAGGGCGGCGAGGACGATTTCGAGGTCGTCTGGGGTCAGCTCACGCTCTCCTGGCCGCGTGAGGATGGTCTTGAGCGCGTCGGAGGACGACGAGGTGGTCGAACTGACGGACGCCATCGCAGCTGAGGGGCACAGCGCGGATCAGCCAGAGAGGATTGTGAGTATTGTAGAGTAGCTTACGCGTGGCGCTCAAGCTCGCGCAGCGGTGTGAGGAGCAGGCGGGAAGGCAAAAAGGGAAGACGGTGGAAGGGGCACGCGCTGGTAGCGACAGTGGCTTTCGGACGTCTGCGCTCGTATGACTGTGTAGCAGCCGCTCACTAGGCATTGTCACAGCTGAAAAGGCAAGCAGTCTTGACCAGCTGCAGGGCGAGTAAAGACATCGGGAAGGGGAAAGACGACGCTTTTCTCGCCCTCGTGCATTCTAGGTCCGCTGAAGCAGGCTCCCCTAGAGCTCAGGACAGACCAAGCGCGAATCAAGGCCTTGCAGATGATCGTTGCGGGTCTCAGCGGCACTACGTGCGGTAGCTCGGATCGTGCTTGTCCAGCCAGCGCAGCTCCGCCGCGAACTCGAGACGCCCGATGCCGGCACCGGTGAAGGTGCTGGCAATCTGTGAAGCAAGCGGTCGTCAGGTTGACCGAGGAAAGGGAGAGGAGAGGAAGAACGGGACGCACCTTGTGCGTCTTCTTTGCCAGCTCCTCGGTCGGCATACGTAGCGAGTTGCCCTTTGACGAGCCGGCAACCTGAGCGGCCAGCTGGATCTTGCTCGCGCGGATGAGCTGATACCTGTTTGGGCGAGGTAAGAATTCAGGTCCGAAAGAGCAGGAGAAAATCGAAAGAGGGGAGTGTACATGCGGAACCAGGCGCCACCGATGCTCTCAGCTGAAGAGAACAGACAGATTAGACAGTGAATCATGGGGTCAGTGCAAGTCGAGCGGGAACGGGAAGGAAGAAAAGACTCACCCGCCGTGAGCAACCCGTGGTTGCGGAAGAAGAGGATGTTGCTCTTGCCCATGTCCCGTACAAGTCGAGCTTGCTCTTCCCTGTCAACGACGATACCCTCAAAGTCGTGGTAGGTGACGGGGCCGAGCACCGCGGCAGACTGGGAGAGCGCGAAGAGGAAGCCATCGTCGGTGCAGGAGATGCCGGTGCCGGAAGGTCTGCAGAAGAAGGCTCTCAGTGAGATGAACAAGAAGACAGAGAAAAGAACTCACTCATGGGTGTGGAAGACAGCCACAACGTCGTCATGACGGGCGGTGTGGATTGCACCGTGGATCACAAAGCCGGCTCTGCGATTGCGAGGAGGGAAGGTGCGGTCGGCGAGTCAGCGGGTTTGAGGCTGAGACAGAAGAGCCAGGGCGGCAGCAGCAGCGAACCACGGACGAGGGCATCTCGGGGAGAAAAAGCGCACTCGTTCACGCCGAAGATGTCCCCCAGCACGCCCGGATTGAGGACCGTGCCGTCAAGTGCGATCTTGATCAAGCTCGAAGCGGTCACCTCGTCGTAGCCGAGACCTAGACGAGGAAAGTCAGCTCGTGTGGGGAGGTGAAGCACAGAGGGCGACGTACCGTACGGGTTGATGAGGAAGGTGTGCGACCCGTCCGGCTCGACCATGCGCGCGGTCAGGTGGTTGTTGATCGCTATAGCAAGGTCAAGGCGGACAGTGTGAGTCGGCGTCCAAATCTTCCCGAGGAAGAAGTCAAACAGGGAGAGAAGGAGGACAGGGAATGCGCACTCTCGTTCCAACCATCCCGTGCGAACAAGCGGTAGGCTCCAGCCAGTTCGATGCGCAGCTTGGCTTCTTCAGGCGAGACGGTGTGGAGAATGGAGCGCTTGAGGCTTCGGCGTGAAGGAGGTCAGCGATCCCGTCGAGCGAGGGACGGGGAGCGGACGCACCGCGCATCCACCACCGCGCTGCTGTACTTGTCGTCGATTCCGCCGTAGGTGCTGGGCGAGAAAGAGGTGTCTACGTGCACGATGCCGTTCCCGTTGAGGTGTGCGGTGCCGTTGCTAGCCGTCATGGCGAGCGGAAGGTCAGAGAAGAGGATGAAAGCGAGAAGCTTGAGGCAAGGGAGGGTCTGAGAGCCGTACTCCCTCGAGTGGTGCAGTGCGGGCGAGCCGGGAGGCGAAAGGGCGATAGCCTGTTCGGCCGAGTCCACAGGTCCCTCTTCTCAGTGCGCGAGTGAGTGCGAAGTACGCAAGCCTAGTCGGGATCGCGGACCGACGTTAATGGCGCTTCCTCAGCGGGTGAGCGAGGCGTGAGAGTGCGAAAGAGATGAGGAGGCCGACGAGGTGAGGGGCGGGGTGGGGAGGTCGCAGAGGTACATTCTAAAGCTCGACAGCCCCACACGACGCACCAAAGTCAGCTGAGCAGGCAAAGCTGGTTCCGGGGGGGGCGAGAGGTGAAAATGCGGTCAAAGAGGGGAGGAGCGAGTTCGTTACGACTTGGGGTCAGGGTTCGACCTCGCCTGCGAACTCGCTTCCTGCAGCCTGGAGATGGGCAAGGGTAGGACGAAAAGCAAGACGAAATGACAAATTGCAGTGTATAGGTGAAGACAACGAGGAGGAGGAAAAACGACTAGTGGGTCTTTTGTACGGGCACAGCAGGGAGTATGTACAGGCATAGGGAGGTTCGAGTGTCAGTCCGGATAACAGAGAAAGGGGAGAGGCGGTTAGAGCACCTCCCACTTGGCGTTCGAGATGCCGAGCAGCCGTCTGAACAGCTCGTCGCGCCTGCCGACGTGGCTGAACTGGTACGTCTCGCCCTCGACGACCTCGTCGTGTGGCTTGTCCCCCTCACCGAGCCCGCCGTGCGCCTTCTCGGCGAAGCGCTGCTGGAGCGGCTTGAAGCGGATGTCGAGGCCCATGCCCTCAAGGTTGATGCTCGCCGCCCAGCCGAGCACGGTGCGGCCGACCCAGACGCCGCGCTTCTTCATCTCGACGATGTCCTCGATCGGGTTCTCCCAGGTCGGATGCGACCAGTTGGCCTTGAGCGGGATGAAGGCGAGGGTCGAGACGGGGTTCGCGGGCGAGTGCTTGACGACGAGGTGGCCCGAGGTGCCGTTCCATTTGGCAGGGAAGGCTGAAAAGAGAGGCGGAAGTCAGGAGCTTTCTGGGAAAGAGAGGCTGAGGGGAGAAGGCTGGAGGAGAGTAAAACGCACAGTGGGGTGTCTCCTCGTCCTTGGCGCGCGACTGGTAGAGCAGGCGGTCGATCTTGTTGCCGACCTGTGGAGAAGAAGTACGAAAGGAGCGGAAGATCGAGAGGTAGGAGGAGGAGGAAAAGGTCAACCGAGGTGTTAGGGCTGGAAAAGCGGCGAGGCCGACGCACCTTCTGCTTCGTCGACTCGCCCTCGATGTGGACGTCGCCATGGAAGACGGCGGCCTTCTTGGCGACCTTCTTGAAAGCGCGGACGATCTTGCTCTTGGTCTTGCCCGCCGCCTTCTCCGTCACGCTCGGCCCGCCTTCGTCGTCCGTCTCGCCCTCGCCGTCCGTCGCGCTCCTGTTCGCGAGCGCGCCCGCCTCGATGCTGTGCTTGTCCGACCCGCTCGCCGCGTACCCGTCGGTGCTCATCTCGTCCTCGTCGAACCCGCCCGCCTGCACGGCCTGCTTCATGTGCTGCGCGGTCGGCGCCGCGGGCGGGAGCGGGAAGGGCGTGTACGCGCGCTCGGCGACGCGCACGACGTGCAGGACGACCTGGGCGTTGGTCGGCACCTTGGACAGGATCGAGTTGCGCAGGTCGAGCTTGTCCTGCCAGTCCGGGACCTTCTCGTTGAGCAGGTCGAGCCCGCGCCAGATGAGCGGCTGGCCGAAGAAGCCGAAGCCGAAGCCGAAGGCGGCGATGCGCGCCCAGAGCCAGGCGGGCGTGACGGCGAAGACGAGGGCGATGGGCGCGAGGATCTTGGCGGCGATTTGCTCGCGAGCACGGTAGGGCGGGTACGGCTTGGGCGGGGCGAGAGCACTAAGGAAGAGTAGGCGGGTGAGTGGAGAAAATCAGGAAGAGGTGGACACAAAGAGAACCCACTTGGCAAAGACCTCGAAGAAGTCGGCGGCAGCGCCGAGCCCGTCCTGCACCTGCTTCGCCGCATTGCCAACCATTGCGTCGCGCTGAAGCTTGGCGTCCTTCTGCTTCTGCTTGAGCCGCGCCTTGTCGCTCAGCTTCTTCTCCTTCTTCTCCTTCATGGCCGCGACGCCGAGCCCCTGCTCGTCCGCGACCTGGTGGAGCTCCTGCTCCTCGTCGTCGAGCTCGTCCTCGTCGTCCTCGTCCTCGGACGAGACGTGCTGCTTGCGCCCGACCTCGGCGTTGCCCTGCTTGCCGCCGGCCTTGCCGCCGACGACGACGCGCGCGCCAAACCGCTGGACGAGGTTCGTGAACTCCCACGCCTGCTCCTCGATCTGCTCAGAACGCGAACGGTGCTCGACCGGGTGGCCGACGCCCGCGATGAGCGACTCGTCGCCTTTTTGGTTCGTCGGGTCGGTCGCCGAGGGAGGTTGGCCAGGAGGAGGAGGGACAGGAGGGAAGAGGGCTTTGCGCGACTTGGGGTACGCGACAAGCGCGATCTTTCGGAAGCCAGAGGGGCAGGGTCAGCAAGATTAGGCTGGAAGGTGGATAGCAGAAAGGAGAAGAGACGAACGAGCAGGCAGACGAAGGCGGGGATGACCATGCCGAAGGTGGCGGCGACAAAGTAGGACTGGATGAAGATCAGGGTTAGGAAGAGCACGGACGGGAAAGAAGGCAGGCGAGACTCACCACACACCACACCGCGGTCCTCCTCCTCTCCTCCGGCGCCCAGCTCATCAGCCGCATCATCTCCCTGACGGCGTAGATGCTCCACACGCCGATCGTGGCGTACACGCGCTCGAGGTTCGACTTGAGCGTGTCCGAGTTGAAGGGGACCGCCGGGAGGGTCGACGGGCGCAGGTCGGGCTCGCCGGGAGGAAGCTTGGTCGGCGGGGTGAGGGTGTGGGCGATTTGCTGCGCAGGGAAGACAGAGTCAGTACACGGGAAGAGGGAACGGGAAGAAAAAGAGGAGGACGCACGACGTCAAATCGGCGGATCATGGCCCACAGCTTGTCGTCCTCGAGCCCGGGGACTATCGTCCCGCCCGGCTCTTTGCCCTCGAGCTCCCTCTTGTCGGCCTTCTGCTTCTCGATCTGCGCATTGACGAGGTGGTCGGGTGCGTCTTCGAGCGCGGCGGCCTGGTGGACGGGGTGAACGTCGTGGCCGAGCGGGAGGACGTGGTCCGTGTCGGTCGACGTCGCCGGGTGCTCGGCGAGGTGCGACTGCGCAGAAGGGACGATCGGCTTGCTCGTCGGCGGTGCGGCGGTGTTGACCTGCCCGACAGCCGCATCGTGCGCCTCGACCTCGTTCTCAAACTGCGCCGTCGTCTGCACCGTCGGGGGCCGCGCGATAGTGAGCGGGTCGACGACGGTCTGGCCCGTCTGGTGCGCCGTGTTGACCGCCTCAACGCCGGTCTGCACCTCGGCGTGGTCCTGGACGACGACCTGGTCGGGCTGCTGCACGGGCGCAGCTTCAGCAGCGGGGAGCGGAGCCTTGTCGGCGCCGGTGATGGACTCGACGGCGGGAGGAGCGGGCTCAGCGGCCGGCGCGGGAGCCTTGTCGCCCGCCGGGAGGGCGGTCTGCGTCTTGGCCGTGTCGATGAAAACGGGCTGGTCGGCCTGCTGAGCGGCAACGGGGCGGTCCTCGAGCTCGGCGACGCTGCTCGTCGGCGGGTGCGCGTCGGCGGTGGTCGGGTGGGCCTGGGCAGGTGCCGGCGAGTCCTCGAGGACGGGCTTTTGCACCTCGGGCGGGTGGGCGAGGTTGGCGTCCGAGTGGGCGGGGGACGAGGATTGGAGGACGGCGAGAGCCTGGTGCTTGTCGGCGACGGCAAGGTCGGGCTTGTGAGCGGAAGGCGGCGAGTCGGGGGGAGTGTGAGGGTAAGACGAGGCTGGGAAAGAAGGCGGAGGAGCGGAGGAGAGCTTGCTCATGTCGCTGAGCGGGGGTGCGACGGGCTGTCCGCTCATGGTGCTGGGTGTGCAGTGCAGCTGTGAGCAATTCGACTGATACGAAGCAAGAAGAGCGAGGAGCGAGAGCCAGCCGATGACGGCGGCCAGTGACCGACCCTTGCCTCGACCTCGATTGCCCTAACTGCGCTGCCCTCCGAGCCGTTACTGACATCGCTCCGACCATCTGCACCCCGCTCGGACAGCCAGCACAGAGAGAGGGCGACTTGCTCGGAACTGCGTGCGAGGGAAGGAGGAAAGTGGCTCTCCTGCTTCCTACACTCACCCTGGCTGCCTGAGACTGCTTCTGTACGCTCTGGTAGAGCTACTGCACTTCGTCAGCGCGCCCCATGTCCTCATCGTGCGCCTCACCCTCTCCTTCGTCTTCCTCCTCCCGCTCACCCAACTCGCCTCCACAGCTGCCTCCCAACCCCGACAGCGACCACCGCTTACACCATCTCTGCCGCCTCGCAGCTCCCGACCAGCGGCACCTACTCGTCCGCCAACCGCGACACCTTTGTCGGGAGGAACGGGTCGCGACTCGTGCTGGGTGGAGACGACTTTAAGGCCGTCGGAGCCAACGTCTACTGGCTCGGTGCGTCGATAGAGATCTTGTGAAGGCGCAGAGCTGATTGAGCGCTTTCCGCAGGTCTGGATGAGAATGTTGATCCCAACCCCTCCTACCCGGGCAAAGGGCGGGTGCTCGAGGCCATGGCAGTCGCAAGCGTGATGGGTGCCAGTGCGTCGTGCTCCTTTCCCCTCTCCTACCGCTGCACGTCGCGCTGACCTCCTGTCGCCATTCGCCGTCCTTTTCCTCGCCTCCTCCAGCTACCATCCGCTCACAATCCCTCGGCATCTCGGTCGGCACCGGTCTCTCCGTCGAGAACGCCCTCAACACGTTCAAGGACAACTCTTCCGCCGCGTGGGATGCTATCGACTTTGCCGTCTTTGCTGCGCGGTCGTGCGTCTCTTCCGTGCCGCTTTTCTTCCCTTTCCCCCAGCTGACCCGGAGTGAACGAGCAGCTACAACCTCCGCCTCGTCATCCCGTTGGTCGACCAGTATGACTACTACCATGTTGAGCCTCTCTCCCTCCCTCTTCGCTTCCCTCCGGACCTAATCTTCCTCTGCGGTAAACAGGCGGCATCCCCACCTTCCTCCGCTGGCGCAACCTGAGCGACTCGGACTATTCGCCCTTCTACGACCTAACGAGCGACGTCTACACTGACTTCACGGCCTACGTCCGCACGCTGCTCACGCACGTCTCGCCGTATACCAATGTGCGTCTCGTCCCTCGCTTTCTCCCGCCTGGCTCTCTTGCACTCACGTGCTGATCAGCTTGAGGCCTCCAACGTACAGCTTACCCTCGCTTCCGACCCGACCGTCCTCGCGTTCGAGACCGGCAACGAGCTCGGCGGCTGGACCGGCTCGCACTACCCTCCTCCCGTCGCGTGGACGACCGCCATCTCGGAGCTGCTCAAAGAGCTCGCGCCGAACACGCTCGTCCTGAGCGGGAGCTACGGGGTGAGGAAGGACGAGCTCGGGATCGAGACGGTTGACATGCAGTGCGTTCACTGTCTCTTCCCTCCCTTCACAGCGGCAGCTTAACGTGTGACCCGCAGCTCCGACCACTTCTACCCGCTCTATACCACGCGCCTCTCGCGCTCCGCCTCGCTCGCCCACTCCGCCGACAAGCCCTTCCTGGCGGGCGAGTACGACTGGACGAACCGCCTGTACTCGCAGCTCCGCTGGGCATGGTTCGCCATGGCGCTCCCGGTCGTCGTCGCGGCGCTGGTGTGGGTCACGCCGGGGAAGTGGTGGGGGAAAAGGAGGACGCTGAGGGGGTGCTGCGGTGGTGGGAAGAAAAGGAGGAGGCGGGCGAGGAGGGCGAAGCAGGAGCTGGACGAAGGAGAGGCGGAAGGGGACGCTCCGGGCTCGACGCCGTACAGCCAGGAACACGCCCTCACGCCGTCCGCATCGTCCGCCACCGACAAACCCCTCTACGCGTCGGCTTCTTCCTCCGCGTCACTCCCCATCCTTACCTCCTCACCCTCTCAATCGACCTCCTTCCCTCCCTCCCGCTCTCCCTTGTACCCCTCCTCCGCCTCTGGCAAGCCCTCCCTCCTCGACTGCCCCTTCCTCATCCGGCGCCGGCACGTCGCGCTCCTCATCCTCGTCGTCTTTCTCCCCGTCTTCGGCGCGCTGCTGCACGTCTACCTCCCCTCCTCGATCTCCGCCTTCCTCTCCTCCCTCGAGTCCCTCTCCACCTCCTCCTCTTCCTCCTCGCCAAAAGCAGCAGGCGACCTCTACTGGTCCCTCTTTGGCCGCGACAACGCGTGCTGCGCCTACGTCCAGCACAGCGACGGCTACACGCTGCACTACCCCTCGGACCCTTCTGCCCCTTCTTCCTCGGCCGGGAGAGGGAGCGGCGCGGCCGTGCTGAGGCTGACGAAGCATGCGTGGGAGGTCAGGGGCGAGAGGCCGTACTGGCTCGAGGAGGGGAAGGAGGTGGGCCAGGTGAGTTTGCAGGAGCTGCCGGTGGTGAGCTGCCCGCAGGAGGGGCTCAGGTTGGCGAACGGGACGGTCGTGGGCGGGTAGAAGCGCAACTCGGGACTTCTTTCGTGCCGTCTTTCCCCCTTCGAAGTACGCAGAAGCGAGAGGGAAGAGGGGAGAGAGGAAGGCGGAGCGGTAGGAAGAGAAAACACGAGAACGGATGATTAGCACGACGACCCCCCTCTTCGTCTACCACACGAACCCGCCTCCCCTCGCCTCCTCCACCGCGCGCGCCCTCTCCTCGCTCGTCAGGAACATCGTCTCCACCGCCTCCTCGAGCTCGGAGCACTGCGCGCCCTCGCACTCGTGGTCCTCCTCGGCGTGCGACAGGTCGATTCAGCGGGGCGAGCCGAGCGGGTCGGACGCGGCCGAAGGGCGCGCGACGGCGTTGCGCGGCTCGACGTCGCCGTGAAGGAGGTGATGGTGCTGGTGCAGGCGCACGAGGCGGAGGAAGAGCTCGAGGCTGAAGTTGAGCAAAGAGAAATTGGTCAGTTTCGACTAGGAAGAATGAGGAAGAGGAAGATAGAGAGGGCGGAGAGAATAGGGGGAAGGCGCACCGCTGCTCAAGCGTCAGATTCTGCCACTCCTTCGGCGCCGCCCCGCCGTCCTCCATCACGAGCACCAGCTTGCCCCTTTCCCTCGGCCGCCTACAGTGCCGGTCGAGCTCGTGCACGCTCTTGCCATTGACCTCCTCGACCTCGAACGAGCCGTACGCGTCGACAACGCTCTCGCTCGCCTGAGCCGCCAGAGCGAGGAGAAACTCCGCTTCACGCTGGAAGTCCTCTTCCCGATCGCGGCGAGAGGTCTTGACGATGTACTGCGTCCCGCCAATAGCGGAAGGAGCGCTGCGCCAGACCCTGCTTGTGGAGCCGAGGGCGACGTGCGAGGCTAAGTTGAGGAGTGAGGGGAGTTCGACGGAGGGATGGGCGGCGGAAGAGGAGAGGGAGAGCGACGGGACGCGGGCCTTGCAGGTAAGGAGGTCGCCGTTGGGGAAGGTGAGGTGCAACTGCGCGAAGAGTCGGCATTAGGGGAAGGGGGCAGAAAGGAGGCAAAGTCGAAAAGGGACGCACCACCTCGTTTGGCTGAGAGCTCTCTCTGCTCCTTGTGGCAGTCTCCGTCTCGTCAGAGAGGATGCTTGCGCGGACTGAGGCAGTCGAGGGAGACTCCTCGCGCTGAGGACGTGGTCCGGGTTGCGCTTCGGAAGAGGCCAACGGAAGGGGAGGGGGAGACAGCTCGGCGAGCAGGGAAGGCAGGTTGACGAAATCGTAGACGGTCGAAGTGATGAACCAGAGGAGGCGCGAGCTGTGCTCGATGGCCTCGACAGGCGAGACCAGGACCGTGTGCGGGTCACGAGGTGAGCGGGCGAGGACGAAGAACGAGATGCCGTTGAGGAAGAGGAAGATGTCGGGGCCGAGCGTGTCCGCAGTCAAGACGCCCTGCGAGAGAATAGGAGGTCAGTAAGGATGGAATGAGGAAGAAGAAAAGAAAGGAAAGTACCTTGTGCAAGAGAGAGCGAACGAAAGACCGCTCCGTATGCTCGCGCAGATCGATAGTGCCCTCATCCTCCGCGAATTGCTCCATCATTTCCCGGAACATGCCCGCAGCACCGCCGTTTTCGCCCTCACCCCCCGCCGGCCTCGTGGCAGCGACGGTCCTGACTTCGCCGTCAAGGACCCGCCGGTCGCCAGTATGGAGGGTGAAGCCGGTGGTGAGCGCACCGTCGAGGAAGGGCACTCGCGCGGTTCTCGTAAGGCCTCGTCGACGAGGCAACCCGAGGACTTGGTCAATGCCATGGACCGCGGCGTAGATGCCATTGAGCAGGATCCCGTGGAAATCGCTGTGCATGGTAGCCTCGTTATACGCTCCTGGAACGAGTTCGCACCAATCTGCGAGAATGTAGGGGAGGACCGTGGCGTAAGGGTTCGGAAACGGAGGGTCGTTCTTGGCGAGTACACGCTCGCGCAGGGCCGAGCGAAAGTCTTCGACGATCCGGGTCACGAACTCGGGGACGAGCACGGCGCGGTAGAGCTCTTGACCGGGCGCTAGGGCGAGTCGTGCGGTCGTCTCGGGGGTAGCAGGGGGAACCTGGGCGGGAGGAGGAGGGTAGAGCTGGTAGGGACAGCCTCCCAGGGTGAAGGTCCGTTCGAGGAAGGCTAGAGTGGAAGTCATGGCACTGTGGAGGGGGCTTGTCAGTGCATGGTCGAGGAGCGAGAGGGATGAGACGCACAAAGCACGAGGACGAGGACGAGGTCGTAATAGGCGAGGAAGAGCGCGATGAGGCGGCAGACCGAGTCACGGGATTGGCTGAGAGCGGACACGAAGCGGAGTAGCAGTCAGAGCCAAAGGGAGCAAACGAGGTGAGTTGGCGGAGGCGAACGACCTCGAGGCGGACTTGGCCCTCGACCACCCACCGCTACAGCTAAGACTCGCTTGTATACACTCGAGAGCACTCGTACACACCACAGCAAGCACCCCTAGGCCCTGCGCCTGCCCCCGCTGCTCTCCCACCCTCCTTCTCCCCCTCCCGACTGCTCCTCGACATGGACGACCTCGCCGCTGCCACCCTCAGCGGGTTCGCCTTGGGCGACGTCCTCTCCGACCTCAACCTCGACCAGGACGCCCTCGGCGCCATGCAGTCCCAGCTCGGAATCCAGCGCACCAACGCCTTCTCCCGCGACTCGATCTACGCTGACCGCTTCGCCGACGACGACCTCGACGCCGACGGTGACGACGACGCAGACGACAGGGAGGACTACGAGGCCATGATCGACCGCGAGATGCAGCAGGAGCGCTTCGGTGGACCCAGGTCCGCACCCGGTCCGAGCAAGGGCGGGGCTGCTGGAGGCGGACGGCTGCTGCGCGGCGAGGAGGACGACTTCGACGAGGACGACGACGAGCCGATGAGCACGGCGGCGACACCGGCAGTCAAGCAGGAGCCGCGTGACGACGACGACAACGACCTCTTTGGCGCCGCCTCGCCTTCTCCTGCTCGTCAAGCGCCGCCGCAGGTCGACTACACGCCCCTCGAGGCGCCGAAGCAGAAGAAGAAGGAGGTCGACGTCAAGGAACTCTTCCCCGGGTTCGAGTACGGCGCCAAGCTCGACTTCACCGACCTGTTCGCGATGCGGCCGAGGAAGAAGCGCAGGATCGCCACGGACGGGGTCAAGCGTGCGTTCTCCTCTCTCTGCCGTCCCTTCTTTCGTACTGACGCTTTTGCCTGCAGTCGCCCTCCCCAACCTCACCGAGCTCTCGCGCGCCAAGTCCTCCCGCGACGCCCTCCTCGCCCCGCTCCGCCCCCTCCCCGCCTCGAAGGACGAGTTCGTCCGCAAGCTTCTCCTCGAGGCCAAGCTCGAGAGCATGCGCGAGAGCGGGCAGGTCATTGGCGAGGAAGAGGGCGACGAGGAGGAGGAGCTGAGGAAGGCGATCGAGGTGCGTTGTTCTCCTCACTCTGTCAACTCGTCTCCGGGCTGACGCTCCTCTACCCGTAGCGCATCAACCAGCGTACGGAGGCGAAGTGGGTTATCCCAGAAGACCCCGAGGCGTTCGATCTCGCTGAGCTAGACGAGTGGGAGGACCGGATCTTGTGGGGCGACGAGCAGCCGAAATCGTCCGTCCTTCCTCACTCTCTCTTGCTATTTCTCTACCTCATGCTCACCCTCCGCGCTCGACAGCCTCTCCGCCTTCTTCCCCAAGCCGGACCCGCACCGCAACCCGCTCTTCGACCAGGGCGACTGGACCAAGGCGATCCTGTGGGACGGCGCGCACCCGGGCAAGGCCGAGTACTTCACGCGGCTCAACCTCAACTTGAACGACACGCAGATGTTGCTCGAGGTGCAGCAGCCGAAGGGTGAGCCGCCTTCGCGATCTGCTTTTCCCCTCTTTTCCGTCCCGCTCGAAGCGCCCGAAAGGCGAAAGGCGGGGTGCGCCCGGTTGGACGGTGACTGACCAATCTCTCTCCTCTCTCAGTTGAAGCCCCGCCCAAGCCCGTCGCGCCGATCAACGCGCTCGGGTCCGCCGCGATGCTCGCCCCGCGCGACGCGACGCTCGACCCGTTCAACCTCTCGAACGACCGCGAGTACGAGGTCCCGAAGGAGCAGCGGCGCCAGGCCGTCCGCCAGACGTTTGGCGCGCTCGAGGTCGTGCATGCGTACCCGGCCGCGAAGCTGCAGTTGCCCTTCGTGAGTCGCGGCTCTCTTCCTTCCCGCTTCCCTGGCTCCTCCGAAGCGTTCAAGTCCAGCTGCATGCTCACCACGCCCTCACCCCGCCGCGCAGTACAAGACCCGGCTCAACAAGTCGGACACGCGCTCGTTCCACCGTCCGACGCTCACGTTCCCGCAGAACGTGCCGATCTCGTTCACCAAGGTCAAGTCGCGCAAGAAGAAGGACGCGATGGGGCGCAAGATCAAGAAGAGCTCGGGCGCGGACCAGATGCGCGGGATGCAGGACATCACGCTCAAGGACACGAGCAGCTTTGTGCTGTGGGAGTACTCGGTGCGTTGGACGTTGCACCGTCTTCTCTTCTTGCTTGTCTCCATTGAGAGCGTGGCTGACAGGCGGTGCTGCCCCCACGCACAGGAGGAGCACCCGCCCATCATCTCGAACGTCGGCATGGGGTCCATCATCGTCAACTACTACCGCAAGAAGGAGGCGACCGACACGCACATCCCCAAGGTCCGTCTCGGTCACCTCCCTCCACCCCCAGTCACCTCGCTGACCTGCCTCGCTGCGCAGCTCGACGTCGGCCAGCCGCTCCTCCTCGAGGGCACGGACGAGTCGCCGTTCAAGATCTTCGGCTTCGTCCACCCGGGGCAGACGGTCACGACGCTGTACAACAACCTGATCCGCGCGCCGCTGTTCAAGCACGAGGTGCCCGAGACGGACTTCCTCGTCGTCCGGTCAGTCCCTGACCTGCTTTGCCCCACCTTCTCTCTTTTGATGGTAGGTGTGGTGGGAGTTGCCGTCGCAGAAACTGACTACCCCCCGTCCTCAGCGTCACCATCGACGGCGAGACGCAGTACTTCCTTCGATCGATCCCGCACCTCTACGTCGTCGGCCAGACCTACCCGCAGATCGAGGTCCCCGGCCCGCACTCGCGCAAGGTCACGACGCTGCAGAAGAACCGCCTCATGACCATCGCATGGAAGCTGTGCCAGAAGAACCAGTACGGGCGCATCAAGGTGCACCGCCTGACGAGGTACTTCCCCGACCACAACGACCTCCAGATGCGTCAGAAGCTCAAGGCAAGTCAAGCCTTCGTCTCGTCTCGATCGAACGAGGTTCGCTTACCCCTTTCCTGCCCCTCTTGCTCGTATGTAGGAGTTCATGGAGTTTGTCCGCAAGGGCGAGAACCAGGGCTTCTGGCAGATCAAGTCGAACGCGGCGATCAACAACCTCTCTCCCGAGGAGATGCTCAAGCTCGCCGAGCCGGAGACGGTGTGCCTCGCCGAGTCGATGCAGGTCGGCATGCGCACGCTCCAGGACGCCGGCTACGCCAACGGCGCCGAGGAGGGCAACGCCAAGGACGACGACGACTCGAAGCTCGACATTGAGCAGCAGCTCGCGCCATGGATCACGACGAAAAACTTCATCAACGCCAACGCCAACAAGGCGATGCTCAAGCTGCACGGCGAGGGCGACCCGACCGGGCGCGGCGAGGCGTTTAGCTTCCTCCGGACGAGCATGAAGGACATCTTCCTCCGGTCCGGCGAGACGATGGAGGAGCGCATGGGTGCGTTCCTTCCTTCTCTTTGTCTCGCACATCAAGCTGACCTTTCCTCCCTTTCTCTCCCGCAGCCGAGATGGCCAACCGCCCCAAATCGGCGCACAAGTACAACGTCCAGGAGCAGCAGGACATCTACCGCGAGGAGATCTCGCGCATCTGGAAGCTGCAGTGGGAGTCGCTCTCGAACCCGAAGGAGCCGCTCCTCACCCAGGAGGACGAAGACCGCGCCCGCGGCCGCCTCCTCGCCGACAAGAAGAAGAAGCTCGCCGTCGGCGCGGCAGCGGCTGCCTCGGCCAGCGCGGCCGAGACGCCTGCGAGCGCGGCGGGGACGCCCGCGGCCGGGAGGGCGATGACCCCGGGCAGCAGGGCCGGGTCGGTCGACCTCGACGACAATGCCAGTGTCACGAGCGGACGCAACGGCGGCAAGGCCAAGACGCTCCGCATCAAGCGCCTCGTCCGTCTCTCTTTCCCTTCCTCCTTTGCTGTCGCGGAACTGACTCGCGGGAACGGTCCGCAGGTCAACGGCAAGTGGGAGACCGAGATCGTCCGCGACCCGTCGGTCATCAAGGCCTACGTGCACCAGCGCTCGGTCATCGACGAGGACAAGCTCCAGGCGGACGAGCTCCTCCCGTCCGACGATGAGGGCAAGAACGAGCGCAGGAAGAAGCGGTAAGTAGCGGCTGTTCTTCCTCGTCCTGCCTTCTTACAAAGGCTGATTCCGATTCGTGTCGATCTCGCCGTCACAGCCTCAAGGAGCAGCTCGAGAAGCTCAAGCGCAACCAGGAGCGCCGCCTCGCCCGCAAGAATCAGAAGCTCGGCCTCGCGCCGGGCGAGATCGGCGTCGGCAACAAGAAGGTCGTCAAGACCGAAACGACGCGCATCTGCGGCAACTGCGGCCAGCGCGGGCACATGAAGACGAGCAGGAAGCTCTGCCCGAGGTGGGCCGAGTTCAACCAGGTGCGTCTCTGTCTTCCCTCCCTCGCATACCTCTTCTCTGACCCGCTTCTCCCACATCCGCAGCCCAAGACGACCGTCCCGAACGCCAGTCTTCCAACCTCCTTCGGTGGCGGTCTCGCCCTCCCGGCAATGGGCGCTGCGGCCGCACCGAAGCCGGCCAACCTCAAGGTCACCCTCGGCGGCGGCAACAAGTCGTCCGCACCCGCGACGCCCGCCGCTGCCGGGTCGGCTGCCTCGCCGCCGCCTTCGTCGACGCCGGCGCCGGGCGGAGGAGCGCCCCCCGCTGCTTGAAAACTCGCGTTCCCTCCATCTTGCTCCCTTCCCCGTTGTACCTAGCAGTGCCGTTCGTTGTTGTAGCCTCACTTACACCGTGCAAAAGCGATCTGTGCCGTTTCTCGTCCGCATGAGGAAGAGCCGGAGCAGGGAGTTCAAGGAGTGGAGCGAGATGACATCGCCGGGAAGGGCATCAAGCGCGAGTGAGAGCGCAACGGTCCCCCGGAAGTGCACACTGGACCCTTCGATACGGCTACAAACGTCGGAAGAGATTGCGAGAGGCGGTCGCGAGTTGAGCGACTTCATCAGCTCTTCCTCCAGTTAGACCCACTCGCTCGACTTCGCTTCAGAGGCTCGAACAGCTTGGCACACGCGCTTGAGCACGTTCAGTCGACGTTAGCAACGCCCTCAGCGACCCCCTACCATGCTCGCCCGCCTGCCCGTCGAGCTTCTCCTCCGCATCCTCCACTTCGCCCTCCCGTCGAAATATTCGCCAGTGGATCACAAGGAGCGCCTCCGGACTCTCCGAAGCGCATGCCTCTACACGCGAGACCTCTGCTCGGTTGCGCAAGCCCTGCTCCCCGTCGAGTTCGAGGTCCGGAACAAGCGCGACGTCGACAATCTCGCCGCCGTGGTCAATGGCAAAGAGAGGGGCAGTCTCGTACAGCTACTCGTCCTCCGATGCGCAGATGGGGCCGTCTTGCAGCAAGCGATCGAGCTCTGCCCGAACATCGTCGACTTGAGGGTTAGCGAAGCAGGCGAGTTTGACCTGGAGTGGCTGAAGAATGCGTCCGGTGCGCCCCTTTTCCTCCAGCGCGTTTCTGACTCGTACTTACAGACTCCATCAACAGCCTTGAGTCGTCTCGTCGTCTCCGGCGGTGTCGTTCACCCTTCCAAGACCGCCGTCTTCCCCTCCCTCGTCGAGCTCTCGCTCTGTAGCTGTCGCCTTCAGCCTTCTTTCCTCGAGTTCTTCCCGAGCATCCCAAAGGCGCCCCACCTCCGTGCTCTTGGTCTCGGATCTTGCGTGTTCAACAGCCAAGAAGACCGCACTTTCCCCCTCTCCGGCCTTTCAATCGACCTCGTCCGGCAGCTCGACGTCCTCAGCATCGACTACGAAGACGATGTCAGCACTCTCAGCGAAGAAGCTTTTAAATCCCCGGCACTCCTACTGGACGTCTTACTCTCGGACCCACGTTTACCTCCGAGCGATGTGGCCCTCCGCCTCTACCCTACCATCTCCGCCACTCCTTTCTTGAAGCTGCTCACTCTCCACAGCGAAAGGCAGACGCTCCTCGCCGTGCAGCTCACCGCGGTGACCCAAAAGCTCACCGATGTGCCTTACCTCCCCCTCGTTATCCTCCCCGACCTCCTCCGCCCCTCCAAGCTCGCCAACTACCCCGACGCCCGCGCGGTCGTCAAGGAACTCCTCATCGTGCTCAAGACGAAGGGCGTCGAGGTCGTCTGGGAGGTGCAGCCCGACTGGGAGTACGAATCGCTCGTCTCGCCCAAGTTCTGGCGCCGCAGGAGGGAGGAGCGCGAGCGGGTTGAGCGCGAAGCCGAGACCAGTCGGGAGAAGGGGGAGTGAGCGTAGGTGCTTAGCGGAGCTTCAGGGAAGGCAGAACGGGTCGAGGCTTAGTGCGAGAAAACGGGCTTTTCTTCTACAACTCTTCTCGACTCCGGTCCGCGTCTCTCTGTTAAGCATGTCCACGCTCTCAGCTCCTTGCCGAATTGCCGAGAAGACGAGTACACTCTGCGCAAGACAGGAAGGGAAACGACAGTCTTTTCGAGGAGGAAAGGGACAGCTACATGGCTAGCAATAGTGGGGAGAGCGCTACAGATGGATAAAGAGCGATGGCGAGGCCGTATACGGAGCGCAAGCAGAGGGTATCAAGGGCATAGGAAAGAAAGGAAGAGCGCCCAGCGCCTCCGTTTAGGCGAGCACGTCGGTCAGCTTGGCGACGCAGACGCACACGACGGCCCAGGCGACGACGACGGTGCCGGTGACGAACTCGGGCGCGCGGTGGACCTTGAAAGGCGACGCCGTCTTGAAGTGGTGCTTCGGGCGCGCGACGGACGAGTAGTGGTCCCGGATGAGGAACGACTCGCGCGGCTCGGTGAGGAGGCGTGAAGGGAAGAGGAGGCAGACGCTGCGGATGGCGGAACGTGGTTAGCGAAAAGAGCGAAGAGAGGATGGAGAGGGACGAGACGAACAAGGGGACGAAGGCGGCGAAGAGGAACTCGAGCCAGAGGAGCGTCGGCCAAGCGACGGTGAGGAGGACGGTCACTAGCGAGACGAAAGGCAGAGTCAGTCTCGGGAGAAGGGGCAGCGACCGTGAAGAAAAGAGACTTACGGGCCGTCTGGTGGTCATCGACCGTGCCGTGCTCGTAGTCCTTGACGATCCTCCAGATCGCGACGCCGAGCGCGCCGAGGAACGCAAACACGGTCTGCACGAGCGGGTCGAGGACGAACCACAGGAGGCGCTTGTACCAGACCTCGCGGGTCGGGTGCGCGATGACCTCGTTGATGTCGAGGTCGGTGCCGCGCTTGTAGCCGCCGAGCTTGCGCGGGAGGAACAGGCGCACGAGCGCCATGCCCTGGTACGGGGCGGCGAAGATCCAGGTCTGGAGCGAGCGGCGCGGGGAGGGGAGCCCGGTCGACCAGCACCAGAGGGCTTCGTGCACCTTGGAGAGGAGGAGCATGAGGAGCGTAAGCTGGAGGAGGTGGTTCAGGTTCGAGAGGTTCGGGGTGAGGACGAGGATCTGAGTGAGGGACGGGCAAAGTCAGTCTCGGAGAAAGAAGGCAAAGAAGAGGAAAAGCGAGACGCACGCCGCCGAACGAGAACATGAACGGGTAGACGTAGGCGAGGATGATGAGGATGACGGAAAAGATGGGCAGCAGTGCCCTGCCGACGCCCTTGCACCTCGCGGTGAACGGCATGAGCTTGGTCTTCTCGCCGCCGAGGAACCAGCCGAGGCGGTGGGCGGTGCGGAGCGGCCCGAGGCGGTTGACCATCATGGCGTTGATCTGCGCCTGGTAGGTCGGCTTGGCCATGCCCCACTGGAGGACCTCGTCGACCTGGTGCGTCTTGTAGCCCCGGCCGAGCAGGAGCGCCTCGCACTGCCCGTCGTGGATCCACGAGTCGGCCGGGAAGCCGCCGATCTCGGTCAGCGCGGCGCGGCGCAGGAGGAAGCCCGAGCGCGTGTCGGCCGGCGTCTCGGACGCGGTGTAGAGCGTCGAGGCCGGCTGGCTGAGGCGGTGCGGCAGGTTGATGAACCCGTGGCGGGTCTTGACGAGCGCCGTCTTGGGCGAGGTGAGGATGTGCGGCAGGACGGCGCGGAGGTAGTTGCGCTCGGGGATCATCTGCAGGTTGCGTCGAGGTCGAGGAGGAAAAGTCAGCTTCTGCCGAAGGGGAGGGGGAACGAGCGAGAGAGAACGCACGTCGGCGTCGAACACGGCAATGTACTCGGCCGGGCCCTTGATGCCAAAGCTGCTCGCCTCCATCATGCCAAAGTTGATCGAGTTGGCCTTGGTCTTGCCAACGTCCTCGCCCTTCCTCGCGCGGAGCTGCTCGCCCTTCTCCTCCCTCGCACCCTCGCCGAGCTCGCGGCGGTGGTACGTCAAGTGCGGGCACGCCTGCGCCTTGGCGTGGCGGGCCAAGTCGCGCTCGAGCGACTCGGACGCGAGCGCGTCGAGGACCATGACGCGGTAGCGGTGCGGCGGGTAGTCCATCGACGCGGCGGCGACGGCGCAGTCGAAGACGGTTTGGTCTGCTTGGCCCGAAGCGACGATGAAGACGTCGACCGAGGGCAGGTTGGCGTCGCCCCGGAGGCGCATCTTGGGCTCCGAAGAGCGCGGACGGTAGGTCAGGGTCGTCCAGAGGATATGGACGGCTGCAACAAGATAGAGAGAGCTCGTTAGTACTGCTCATGGAAGGGGGGAGAGAGAAGAAAAGAGGACGAACAGGTCATAAACGCGACGACGGCCTCGAGCGTCAAGAACGCCCACCCGCCGACAAAGATACCCGGCCTCTTCCGCTCGACCGCGCGCATCGCCTCGAGCCTGACGTACAGGTAAAGCCACGTCGCCGCGATGCTGAGCAGGCCAGTGAGGATGCACAACCGGGTCGCGACCTTCTTGACGCGCGTCTTGAAGCTCCTCGAGACGCTCCCACCGGGGGAAGGGTAGACGGGGAGCGCGACGATCGACGGGCGCGGGCCCATCGCGCCCCCGGCGGCGGCGGAGGAGCCCGACGCCGCGGCCGAGCCAAGGTACTCGGTGCGCCAGCCGCCCTTGCTCTCGTCGTGCCCCTGACCGGCGCCCTTCTTGCCCGCGGCGCCGCCGCCGAAGAAGAAGCTCTTGAGGTCGGGCGGGTACTTGTGGCCTCCTCCTCCGCCCAACCCGCGGCGCGTCGAGTCGTCATCGTCGTCGAACGCGCTCGCGAGGCCGTCATTGTACGCCGGCGCAGGCGTCTTGCCGCCCTGAGCGAGGCTGTCGGTAGACTGGTTCGCAGCCCCAGGACGGGCCGGGAACGAGAAGTGCGGGTTGAGCTTGGTAAGCCCGCCGGCACTCGGCGGGGGCGAGTACTCGTCCTCGCCGCCGCTGCTCGCGCTCGAGAAGCGGCGGCCGAGCCCGCCGAGCCCGCCGACGTCGACCTCGCTCCCGCGGCGGAGCTTGTCGTGCTCGCGCAGCTGGTTCGCGATCGAGAACACGTCCGACTCGGCTTGGTGGCCCCCGAGCGAGGAGAGCGGCGGGAGCTGAGGCGCCGCGCCGCCGAGGGCGTTGTACTGCGCGAAGTGCGCTTGGTGCGCTTGGGCGGCGAGGGCCGGGTTGCGCGAGGCGTGCAGGTTCGAGAGCGGGTCGGCGCGGCGCGAGTAGGCCTGTTCAGGAAGAGAAAGCTCGTCAGTCCCGTTCTTCTCCTTGCGCGACAGAGCAAAACACAGAAGCAAAGCAGGCAAAAACGTACGGGCAACCCCCCACTCTCGCCCGAGATCGAGCTCGCCCTGCCCTCGTACCGTCCGCCCGGTCCAAACACCTCGGTGCCCCTCTGGCGCTCGCTCGCCTCGCGCATGCCCTGGAGCATCTCGACGCTCGCGAACGCCTCGATCGGCGCGCGCGTCGGCGCCACCACGGCCGCGACGGGCTCGCGGCCGGGCTGGCGCGCCGCGGGCTGGAGCGGGAGGATCTTGCGCCCTTCTGCGCCCGCCAAGGAAGACTGGGAGGGCTGCGAGTGAGGGCCGGAGGAAGGGTAGAAGCCCGGAGAAGGAAGCGGGGAGGACGAAGGCGACGCCCCCGAGGCCGAGAGCGAGATGCTCCGCTGCCGCGTGTGGCTGCTCCGGTTGCGCTGGTGCCGCCCGCTCGTCGGGGTCGTCGGCGGACCGGCAGCGAGGAGCGAGCGCGACCCCCCGCCGGTGCCGCCGCTGCCGCCGCCGGAGGTCGAGTGCCCGTGCGAAGGGTGGAACGACGGCGCAAGCGGGTCAAACTGCGACGGGCGCCGCGCAAAGTTGAGCGTCGCGAGGTCGTCGTCGTCGTCCTGCTGCTGCTGCGCGCCCTTGTTCGTCGGCGAGACCTTGTCGTCCGGCTTCCTCGCCGCGCCAGACGCACCAGGCGTCGTCGGCCTCTGCGGCCTCTGCTGCTCCTGTGCCTCGCGCTCACGCTGGGCAATCAGCGCGTTCGCCGCCGCGAACGGGTTCGGGTTGATCGGCCTGGGCCGGTTCTCTGGCAGCGGCGGCTCGTCGGCGGGGTTGTAGACCGGGACGGGCTTGCGCGACGCGCGGTTGCCGCCGCCGGCGCTCGACGAGGCGGCGGACGAGACGGAGGGGGAGGGGGAGCGCCGCCCGACGCTCTCGGCGCGGTCCTCGGAGGCGGAGAGGTTCGAGGGCGTGGTGGGCCGGACGGGGACGGGCGGGATGGGCGAGGTCGAGCGCACGGGCGGGACGGCGTCGGTCGAGTGGAGGCGCGGGGGGTTCTTCGGGCGCTGGTACTGCTTGGGCGGCATGCTAGCTGCCTAGAAGAAGAGGGGAGTGCCGAAGAGGCGGTGGTGGGTGGTGGTGGTAGTCGCGATCGGCAACGGTGACGAAGGGGACTGGAGAGAGAGAAGAGAGAGGGGGCTGGTTTAAGGAGCGTCGGGTGCCGTGTGGGCGAAAAGAGGTGGACGAGGGCCGGCTCGTCGGGAGGAGGAAGAAGAGAGGTGTCGGCGTCAAGCGGCACACGAGCGGAGTCCTAGCAGTCGGTCGAGTCGCGTTGGATCAGCAGCCGGTGCTGGTGCGCAGGACTGGACTGGACTGGACTGGGAGGGAGGAGGAGGTCAAAGGAGGCGAGCAGCGACCAGCCTCAGGCGGGACGGAGCGAGCGAGTCGGAGCCTGGCCGGGAGGGATCTGGACGGGCATTCGGGAATGCAGGGTGGCCCAAGAGGGCAGGCGGTCGAGCAGTCGAGGCAAGTGGAACGGCACGCACACACCACGGAACAGGAAGGCGGCGGGTCGTCCAGCCCCCCCCCGTCGCCCGCAAGGAAGGTGGATGTCGGGGTGGCTCGGAGAGGGCATAGAGGGAGGTAAGCTCAGTTCGGACAGGGCGACTAGCCGGAGAAGCGGGTGTTGGGTGAGGAGAAGGAGGAAGACCACGAGGAGGCGGGCAGGGAGGTGGGGCAGGGTGGTCGGGAGAGGCGGGCGGGGGTGCAGTGCGTCGTGAGGAGGTCAGTAGACGTCGATCCAGCTGTCCTAGTGCTCGTAAGAGGGCGCAGTGTTGTGTTGCTGTCTGCATTCCCTCGACGACAGGACGAGGTGGTGTTTGCCCTCTCCTCCCCGCTCAACCTGCTTGCCCAGTCTACCGAGTCGACTACCGCGTACCACCCCTCTGCCCTTGCCATGTCGCCCGACCCACCCGTGGTTGCTGCGTCTCTCGCCGCCTCGCTCTCGTCCCCGCCTGCTCACGCGAGCGATCCCCCCCGACCCGCGCTCAAGAGCGCAGGGATGGACAGCGCACAGCAGTCAGCAGGACAGGGACAACCAGGTGAGCACCCGTGACACCTCTTCGCACGGCGTCTTGCTCGCTCCCACCTCGTCCCCTTCGGCCTCGAGGACTGCACGCCCAGCACCACCACCGCATCCTCAGGCGAGGGGTCCAGCCCGTGCAACGCAACCAAGGCTGTCTCGCACGACCTACGCAAGTCCTGGACTGCCGTGCTGACGCTGTCCTGCCCTTCCACCCCCACTTGCCGCCTCTTGCCCTCGCAGCTTCCTCCCCTCCACCATCAGCATCCACCGGCAAGGACGACTCGACACCCTCCCCCGGCGCACCACACCACCTCGCCCCGCTCTCCCTCTCGACCTCGTCCCCACCGTCCAACCTCACCCTGACCGCCTCCCTCGCCTTCCTCTCGAGCGACCTCGCCAATCTCTCCCTCTCCACCTCGACCTCCTCCTCCACCTCCTCCGCCCCGCTCTCGCCCTCCCTTCCACCCCAGTCCCCCTCCCTGCCGCCGCGCCCCTCCTCTCGGCCCCCCTCTCGCCCGCCCTCGCGCCCCCCAAGCGCCCTCTACACCCGCGCCCGCTCGGGCTCGTCCGTCTCCCGCCTGTCCCAGGGCCAGCTCAGCGACGGCGGTGGCGGCAATCGCGCGAGCTTGACCGTGTCTGCCGGACCAGGCGGAGGAGGGGGGAGCAGTGCCGGACCGGCGAGCCCACGGATCCCAGAGAACGAGGCCGTCGACGGGCCGCTATCGTCCTCCCTCTCCTCTGCCACTCCTCAGCCTCCCGCGCTCTCCTCCTCCGCCTCCGCGTTGGCAGCAGACGACCCCGCGCCGCACCTCCGCCCGCTCATCGTGCGCGACTACGCCTTCCCGGCGGACGACCCGCGCTTCGCGGGCGCTTTGCTCGCGCCGGGGCAGAGCGCGGAGGATGACGACGAGGACGAGGAGGGCCGGAGGAGGAGGTTTCGTGCGGGCGCTGGTGCGGGGCTGGACGGGGATGACGAGGTGGGCGAGGGGCAGG
This sequence comes from Rhodosporidiobolus sp. SP3-3/4, assembly GCA_029873605.1. Classification (NCBI taxonomy): domain Eukaryota; kingdom Fungi; phylum Basidiomycota; class Microbotryomycetes; order Sporidiobolales; family Sporidiobolaceae; genus Rhodosporidiobolus; species Rhodosporidiobolus sp. SP3-3/4. The sequence goes on from JAQJIZ010000005.1 coordinate 1,017,066, forward strand.
GGAGCGGATGTGCGTCGACTTCTCTCTCTCTCTCTCTTCTTGGTGAGCGAGTACTGATGGGTGAGATGATGCGACGCGCAGTCCATTGGGGCTTCGTCACCTCGCATTCTTCCTCGACATCCTTCCCGGGCGGTACCTCCCGCTCCAACTCGCGGCCCTTCTCCTCGTCCTCCTCCGACGACGACGACGAGTACGACGACGACGACGACGCACCCGACGCGTACGGGTTCCACGACCCCGAAGAAGACGGGTTCCAAGGAGGGGAAGAGGATTTGGGCCTAGGCGAGTTCGTGCCCGGGATCTACGAGGCGCTGTACGCGTTCGAGCCGGAGCTCGAGACCGAGATGCGGCTCGAGGTCGGCGAGATGGTCAGCGTGTGGGAGCGGCAGTGCGCCGGCTGGGTGCGTCTCGTTATCTCCTTCTCTTGCTCCTTCTCCCAAGATCGGCGACCTGACTCGTGCTCCTCTTCCCGCCCGCCCAACCCGACCCGCAGGTCCAAGCCTCCCGCATCCGCCCTTCCTCCTCCTCCGGCGTGCCCTCCTCCCCCTCCAAAGCCCTCTCCTCGCCCCTTTCGACCTCGCCGACCTCGCCGAGCGCGTCGAACCCCCCGACCTACGAGTACACGGGCGAGGTCGGCCTCGTGCCTGAGAACTACCTCCGACTGCTCGAGGCGACCGAGGAAGGGGTGCTCGAGGTCGAGGGAGGAGGCGAGGAGGGGCAGGGGGTGGCTGGAGGGGAGGGGAAGGAGGGGGAGCAGGGAAGCGCGTGAGGGGATTGCACTCCGGCCTCGTCGTCTACGCCCCTCTTCGTCTCCCTCCCGGCTCTTCTCCCTACGTCGTCCTCCGCCCATTTCCCGCCCTGTCCCTGGAACCGCACCTTTCCCCCTCCCCTCCATTCCGACACCGGACCATCGTGCGCATCCTCAACTGCATCACACCCTTTTGACTACGCCCCCGCGCATCCTTATCTCGCCCTATCCCGCCTCGGCTCTCTCACTCACTGCCAGCACACCTCCCACTTCGCCCCGTCTTACCCTCACTCTCCTGTCTCTCCCGCCCGTGTACTACCACCTCCCTCTCGCCTCCTTTGTAGGTTTGCCGCATAACCTCTCGTCGTCGCCTTCTGGTTCGTTCTTTGCTCTCCCACCTTTCCTCTGTCCCGCTCGCCGCAGTGCGAGGAATCCAAGCCGTTTTGCAGCCACCTATCTCCCTCCTCTTCTCGTCTTCTCGGACCATCTCTTTTTCGACAAGGGAAGAGGAACAAGGCGCCGGCAAGCCCCGTTGCGCCCACCGCAGGAGGGGGGCTAGTCGTACTCCTCGTCGCTCTCGCCCGCTTTTCGCTTCACCCCTCCTCCTGCCCCAGCGCCGTCCATCATCCCGCCCATCATGCTCCCCCCTCCTCCAATTCCCGCCGTGACATCCTCCATCTCCTCGTCGTCCTCATCGTCGTCGTCGTCGTCCTCCTCGTCATCCCCAAACAACCCCCCTCCCGCCCCCTCTCCTTCTACTCCCGCTGCTCCTCCGCCGCGCATGTCCATCCCACCCCCGGCCCCGACCAGCTCGCCTCCGTCCCCCGGGGGCGCGAGCAAGTCCGGGTTCGAGCGCGGCACGATCGAGAAGTTGGGCGCGGTGAGCCGCTGCGCCGCGGGCGGGAGGCGGATGCCGTAGACTTCGGGCACGGGCGGGAGGGGGGTCGAGTTGACCGTGGTGGAGAGTTGGAGGAGGAACTGATGGGGGGGTGGAAGGGCCGGGATACAGGGGGAGGAAAGGGAGGGGGAAGGGAGGGGGACGGGGACGGGAGCGGGAGCGCAAGAGCGACGGGATTCGAGTTGAGGAGTTGGAGATGAAGGTGTGATTACGAAGGAAGCGTTGGGGCGTGGGGGGGAAGGCCAGAGCGAAAGAAAATGAGGGCCCGGTGAGTCTTCGCGCGCAAGATGTAAGAGAAGAAAGCCCCAGGCAACGCACCTCCTTCGGCACCTGGGCGCCCTCTGTCCTAGCCTGCACCGCGAGCCGAATGTCGTCGAGCGTGGGCGTGACCTGCCCTCCTGCTCCCCCCGCTGCTGGTCCTGCTGCCCCTCCTCCTGCTCCTGCAGCTGCCTGTGCCGCGGCTCCGCGCGCGTGCTCGGCGTACATGAGCGAGTCGGTGAGGATGTCGCCGGTGTAGCCTGCGCGTGCTCGACCTCGTCAGCGATGCTCAGAAGGGGGTAAGGGAGTGAGAGGGGAGAGGGCTCACGGTGGGCGAACTCGACGAGCATGCGGACGACGCCCTCCTCGGAGTCCTCTGCGCCCATGGCGGCGAGGAGGAGGGCGACGAGGCGTGCGTCGCGTGGGAGGACGGGCTGGGCGGGTGCGTCGCCGGACGAGGTCGTCGTGGTCGGCGCCATCGAGGGCCGCTTGGAGGGAGGGCTTGGAGAGCTAGGCGAGAGCGATGAGCGGTGGAGAGTGCTGCGGGGGGGGTTCAAGTGGGTCTAGCGCGGGTGCGAGCAAGTCGAGCGAGGTGGACGAGCAAGAGGAGGAGCGGAGCGGGTTGGCACCACACCGCTCACTCGCTTCCGCCCTTGCGCTTCTGGTGCAGCTGTGCACTCTCAACGTGCGCATGCGAGTCCGCACGCCCGCCTCACGCCCCGTTCCATGGCCTGCTCGTCGTCCCCCCCTTCTGCTTCTTGCTCATCTCTCGCTTCCGCTTCTCGCGCTATGCGTTCTCCGGCTTATTTCAGCGGGTCGAGACCAGTCGCGCAGAGTCAGCCGTATTGCCCGAGCGATCCATGGCTCCGGACGCCGCCTTTTTCCCGTTCTCCCCCTTTTTCCTCGTCAATCTGCAGCATCGCCGAGCCCTCTCGGGGCTTCGCAAGCTCGACCGGATTGTGCTCCAGCTCACGACTGCCCTCCGAGGCCGAAGAGAGGAGACTGGAACAAGGCAAATTGCAAGCGCTCGACTCAGCTCGTTCGCGCTCCTCGCCTCGTCACCTCCGAGTCGACCTGGCCAGCTCGCCCTCAACCGTCTATCCCTCCCTGGCCTTGACCTCGGCGCGCGCGCGCTCCTCCCTCCTGCGGCGCCAAAACACTGGCGAGATGAGCGACTCGCTCTTCCAGTCCGCCTCCGGCTCCCAAACCACCTCGATCCGCCTGCTCTCGGCGGCGAGCACCAGCCGGCGCATCGCGACACGCGCACGCCTGTGATCGAGGCCCGCGGGCTGGAGGTTGCTGGGAATGATGAGGAGCCGGAGGGAGGAGAGTGACCTCAGCTTGGAGGTGCAGCGGTTGAGCATTTCCTCCAGAGTAGGGGCTGCATCGGGTTCTATCAGGTCGAAGAGCAGGCGAATTGCTGCATGTTGGGGCAGATGCGGGCTGGGCATCACGTCTTCGAGGTGGTAGTCGAGGAGGAGGCAGGGGGAGTGCGCCATCTCCTTCTCGTTTCCTTCCGGATCCTCGGCGTCCTTGCTCAGGACGTCCAGAAGTTGGAGGAGGTCGTCTGGAAGGACCGGGACAGCGTAGGGATCGCCGTCGGAAGTCGCAATTGAGCCGAGCCCGAGTGCGCGAAGGTTTGGCGTCAACGTAGTGGAGGGGAAGGAGTCGAAGAAGTTGGAGGAAAGACTAGCGTCGCAAATGGAGAGTTCGACGAGGCTGGGGAGAACGGTGGTAGGGGAAGGAGGGTCGAGATGGGAGGTAGAGAAGAGGATGAGGCGCCGTAAGTCTGCAGGAGAAAGGGGATCAGTGCGTGTGAGGTGGGCAAGTGCAATCTTGAGCACCTACTCGGTAGGTGTGCGAGCCACTCCATGCAAAAAGCCTCAACCTCGATGCACCGCAACTCGACCAGGTTCGGGCAGAGCTTGAGGACCGCTTCAAGCGAAACGGATTGGTCGAGCATTAAGTCGTAGACGCCGCCGAAGACGAGGAGCTTGATCTGGCTGCCTAAGGACGTCCCGTTCACCTTCATCGACAGCTTCGAGACGTCCTCCTCGTCGACGACTTCCATGACCTCAGGCAGTAACGGCTCAGCAACGGCGCGGAGACGACGACTAACGAGGCAGTAGCTCCCGATGGCGTCCAAACGGCGTGCGTAGGCTTTGGGCGTGTAGTCGAGTGGGCAGGCGAGGTGGAGGATGCGGAGGAGGAGCTCGACGGGGAGGCGGTCGAGCATGGTGGGGAGTTGCAGAGGGGGTCGAGGCAGTCTATTGAGTGAGCTTGAGAGGGTGTACGAAGCTGTTCGAGCGGTCGAAGCGGGTGCGAGCGAGCGAGAGGAGGACGAGGAGCGACTTGGTGAACTGATGAAGAGTTGGCTTCCTCCTCTCCTCCTCAATCGCTAGTTCTCGCTCCGACGCAAAACAGACGCACTCGACGCTCTCCGGCGACCCTCCTGCCACCCACTTCGCCTGCCCCTCGTCGTCCTCGTCGTCCTCGTCCTCCTCGAGTCCCCTCTCTCGACATGCTCCTGTCCCTTCCTCCCGAGCTCCTGGTCCCGACACTCCGACTCACAGTACCAAACTTGAGGACCCCTGAACAGCACGACGATGTCTGGAAGGCGTATGCAGAACGGCAGGCGCTCCTTCGCTCTCTCTGCCTCGTCAACCGCACCCTCCTCCTCCTCGCCCAACCCCTCCTTGCTGAAGGTATCGTTGCCTGCGGGAGGAGCATGGATTTCTTCTTCCATCTCCCCGAGCGGAAGCTCCGTTGTGCGCGCTTTGTGGCCATTGTCCGGCCGACGTTCGAACAGTGGAAGCGGTTTGCAGGGCCGTTGCTGCACTGCAAGGCGCTCCGCCATCTTCGCTTGCTACAGATGAATAAGGAGGGTATGGGACTGGACGTGCTGCGGCACTTTGCTGGTGAGTTTGACATCTACCGCTCCTCTCGCATCGAGGCTGACCTTTTCCTTATCAGACCTTGAGAGCCTCGTCCTTGCTGGCGAAAGGATCCTCTCGCTGCCCAGAAACGTACGACTCGATTGCCTCACGCGCCTCGAGCTCTGCGGGGAAGACTGCACAGTCTCCATACTCGAGAGCGTCGTTTCCGCTTGCCCGGCCTTGCTGGATCTCAGCCTGCGCGGGTTCAGGGCTGTCAATCTGCAAGCTCTCGTCGAGCTACCAAGTGCGTCCCTTCCTCTTCCAGCATTCACCCTGAAGGCTGACATGACCTTGCCCAGACCTCCGTACCCTTAGCCTCCGAAGGTTGACGTTCCTTCCGCTCAACCTCCTTAACTTCCGCCTTCCCCACCTCTGCCAGCTGACCCTGGACGGGGACGGTCTTCCCCCTTCACCAGACATGCTGTCCAGCACCACCTTTCCGTCCCTCCGAATCCTCGTCTACTTGCCGCATAGGGGCATAGGTCGTTCCGACCGCCTCCCCCAGCTTTCGCCGACTTCGGAGCTCGCACAGCAGCTCGACGTCTTCATCACGTCCTCCCGCATCTGCGCCCCCGCTCCCGTTTTCGATCCCGTCCTTTCCCCGAAGACCCTCCGCGGGCTCGATATCGACTACATGGCAGGGCGCTGGCCACCTCGCACGGTCTCCCCATCTCGCACGCTCAAGCCATTCCTCGCAGAGTGCATGTATCTGCGGCTGCTCTACGGGCCTTGCTCGTCCGACTATGGGAACATCAGCGCGGGGCTGTCCGGCCTGGCGCACGTCCTCAACAGCGAGCCCGACTCGCTCCCCCTCGCCCGCGTTTACCTCCCCACCTACTTCTTTCGCATACCCGCTCCACCGCCAGCGAGGAGCAGCCCACCCGCCAGCGCAAGACGGGGAGTCCGGCCCACTTCCAGGACCTGCTCGAGGAGGCCGCTGGGGGTTCGTCCCTCATGTGCGCGCGGGACGAGAAGGAGCGCAGGGTGCAGAATGCGTATAGGGAGCTGAGGCGCGCGTGCGAGGCCAGAGGAGTGGCCATCGACTTCGAGGATATGAGATGGGCGGAAGGCGGCGGCGTGGTCTTTTCCTCGCCCAAGTTTGTCGAGTTCTTGGCGCAGCAGCGAGCGGCACAGTCGTGACTTAGACGGTCCACAATCTGTAGTGCCGTATTTGAGCCTGCCTTCTCTAGCTAGACACCGGTGAAGGAGAGAAGAGGCGATGAAGGGTCTTTCTTTACGCCTCGACCGCTTCCTACAGCCACACCGCCGTCGCCGCCCCCGCCCCATCCCCCAGCCTCGTCCTCGCCACCTCCCTGACCCGCTCCCCATCAAACCCAAGAACCAGCACCAACCCCTCCTCCGAGTCCGTCAGCGCGACGTATTCCTCGCTCCGCTGGTTGTACTGCCCCGGCGCGGGCTCGACCGCGTTCGCCCACCCGCCCGAGGTCGGCGTCTCCCACATTGCGAGCGGGGCGGCGGAGGGGTCGAGCAGCCCCGAGGGCGGGAGGGCGTACACCGCGACCCAGCCCTTCTTGGACGGGTCGTGCTCGGTGAGGTGCCGGGTTGAACAGTAGAGGTACTTCTGCGAGGGGGAGACGCGGACTTCGTCTGCAGGTGAAAAGCGCGAGGATGGGTGAGGTGCCAAGGGAGAAGGAAAGCAGGAAGGGGAGAGGAGAGAAGGACGCACCGGCCCAGTAGTCCTTCGGGTCGTGGTCTGTGTAGCGATTGCGGACACGTGAATCCTCTGTATCGACGGAAAGCAGAAGAGTGAGGAGGAAGAAAGCGCTCGCGCGAACTCACCCTGCGGAATGATCTTCACCCCTCCCTTCCAGCTCAACGTTCCCTTCTCCCGGTCAACCTCGAAGCAGTCGACCATGCTCGAGTGCTCCTGGAGCGAATACACGTAACCCCCGTTCGGGTGCGGCGTAACGTGCCGCGGTCCGTCCGTCGGGCGCGGCGCGAGGTTCTTGTCGGTGAGGGTGAGGAGCCCGGTGGTTGGGTCGACGGAGTAGACGAAGATGCAGTTGCGGCCGCTGTGGGTGCAACAGAGGGGTCAGTCCGGGGCCAGGGAGGGAGATGAAGACATGGAGAAATGGAGAGAAGGCGTGAAGGGAAGGGAGAAAGTGGAGAAAAGGAAGAGGCGTACATGTCGGCGACGTAGGCGAGCTTGCCGTCCGGGCTCAGGTCGAAACTGTGCGAGCCGTGGCGCAGACCACCAAAGTCCATTGCTGCGAGAAGAGAAAGGAAAGGGAAGGAGGTAAGTCAGTCGCGGCGTCGGCGTCGTATCTCGTCGAGCACGCTGGGAAGCAACGGCGGGGAAGGAAGGACGTCGGACTCACTGCTCCCATCGTCCTGCTGCCTCCCCTCCAGCCCGACGAAATCCAGCTTCTGCACCTCCTCCTCCAGCGCGCCCGTCTCGCCATCAATGCTAAACACCTCGCCCGTCGGCCCGCCCGCCGAGTACGCATGCGTGTCCGAGACGCAGACGTAGCCGCTCCGCGCGGCGGTTGGCAGCGAGGTGAGGTGTACGAGGGAGGGAGGGGACGAGGGCCCCGAGGCGGGCGAGATGGAGTACGAGGCGATCGCGGGCGGGGAGGTCCAGGAGGTGGCGTAGAGGCGGTCTTTCTTGGTCTGCTCGCGGGCGGGTAAGCGGTCAGGACGGTGGGAAGAGCGGGAAGGAGAGACCGCGGCAAGGTGGGGAGGAGGAGGACGGGAACGGACGTTCAGCGCTAGCCAGGAGTGCGGGGCTTGGCCAGCGTTGACTTTGACCACCTCGAGGGTCTCGTGCTCGGGGTCGAAGGCGAGCGTGAAGATCTTGGGCTGGTTGAAGGTGCCGACCAAGAGATGGTGAGGGGACATGGCGAAGAGGCCTTGGGGCAGCGGGAGACTGGGGTCTAGGCGGGTGTGGAGCTTCTAGCGGAGTCGTGCAAGTCCAGCAGAGGCGCACGGGGGAGGGTAGCGAGCAGGAAGGAGCGAAAGAAGGGGAGAGGAGACTCGCTCCCGAAGGCCCATTTTCTCTGCTCATAAAGTGCTCTACGCTGCACGTCTACCGCTTCTTGACGCCCTTACTGCCCCTTCCCAAACCCTCCGCCTCCTCCTGCTCGACCCACCACTTTTCCTCCTCGTCCATCTCGCGGTATCGCTGCGTGCTCGACCGGGCCACGTGCGAGAGGGAGACTTCCCAGCGATACTTCTGAGGTTTCCCTGCGGGCGGCGGCGAAGGGGATAGAGGGGGAGAGGGCGCTGGAGACGACGCCTCGATGCGTTTCCATGGCGGAGAGGAAGACGGAGGCGATGCGGGCGACCCAGGCAGGACGAGCGTGAGGACCACGGCCTTCTCGGCCACGCCCTGCACGATGCGGCGCAGGAGGCGCGCCGTGATCCGCTTCGGGTTGCGCCAGCGAATCGTCCGCGCGTGGGGCTTGAACTGCCGCCGCTCGTCGTCCGTCCTGGCGGGTTGGGCGGTCTCGAGCGGCAGAGGGGAGGGAGATGAACGCTGCGAGGTCGTCTGAAGGCGGCGAGGAGGGAGGGGAAGCTGGGCTTCTGCGGTCGAGGCGGACTTCTGCAGGGCGGCGAGGCGAGTCCAGCCGTCGTAGACCTCGTTCGGGGGCATCACCACCCCCGCTTCTCCCAGCCTGTCCGCCGCTTCCCACTCGCACCCCACCTCGGTCCCGTCCGCCCACCGCACCTTGACCGCCACGGGCGGGCGCACTTTGCCCGTCTGGGTGTTCCACCACCTCCTCCGGATTGCCCTCTCGCGCGAGATGGTCAAGTGACCGAGCAGGCGCGCCTCTTCGGAGGTCGGGTCGGCGCGCTGAGGGAGCGTCGGTGGCCAGAGCAGCTGGGCAGGGGTTGGCGGGCGCGACAGGTGCGAGAGCGGGGAGGTGACGAGCGCGGAGAGCGGGGCGGGGAAAGTGTGTGTGGCGAAACCGGGGGCGAGGAAGGGCTGTGGGAGCGAGTCACGGTCAAGGGAGCGAAGAGAAGCAGGAGGAGGAGAAAACGCACGGCGAGAGCGGCGTGCTTTCCCTTGCCGCGCAGGCCGTACGCCGTTTCGAACGCTCGTGTGAGGGCGTGATGGTAGCCGTCGTTTGCTGCTTGCAGATGACGCAGGAGCTGCGGAAGAAGAGGGTCAGCCGGGCGCAAGAAGGGGGACCGGGGAGGAGGAAACGCACTTTCTGCGCCGCCTTGACCCGCCTGACGCCTTGCACGCTCGTCTCTGGTACGGGTTCGCGCCTGAATGAGTCCTTGACGTGCTGGAGGTAGTGCTGGCTATGGGCGGGAGCCAGTTGAGCGAGCGCAAGGCGAGGAGCAGGGAAGGGGAGCGTACGCTACTCGCGGGTCGGGGAGGTGTTTTGCCTCGCGGAGGAGGTTGCGGTAGAGCTGCTTGCCGAGTAGTAGCATAGGGCTGCTCGATCAGAGGGAGTAGTAGCTGGAAGAGGGGACGCGATCGCGGTCGACTTCGCGAGTTGGCTTGGTTCTCTCCGCTCGTACTGCTCGTTCGACCCCGAGACGAGTGCGAGGGTGCTCCCAGGGCGTGTACGATGGCCCGCCTGCGCCTGCTCACTGCCCCTCGCTCTCCTTCCTCTTCCTCCTCCTCCTCCTCCTCATCTCACTCGGCACTTCCCTCGCTCTCCCGCCTCGCCCTCGCCGTCTCCGCCCTCTCGGCCATCCTCTTCCTCGTCATAAATCATGCCTACTCCGCCGCCCAGCCGTCCTACCCGCCGGGCTCTCTCCCCGAAGGTGCTCGCGGCGGAGGGGCCGGCAGCTGTCGCATGAGCTTCATGAGCCCCTCCTACATGCACCTCAGTGGGTTTGGGCGCGAGTTCACCCGTCTCGGCAACGGGCCATGGGGGCTCTACCTCTACCGCGAAGCAGGATGGGACGAGGACCCTCTCCCCGACGACGGCAAGCACGACAAGCTCGTCCTCCACGGCACGCCCGTCCTGTTCGTCCCAGGCAACGCCGGCTCCTTCCGTCAAGTCCGCTCACTCGCCGCCGCCGCGAGCCGCACCTGGTTCGAGGTCCCGGGTATCCCTCGCCGTTCCGTTGCCGGGAGAGGAAAAGGCGCCGCCCCGCTCGACTTCTTTACGCTTGACTTCAACGACGATTTCAGCGCGTTTCACGGCCAGACGCTCCTCGACCAGGCCGAGTACACGGCCGACTGCGTGCGGTACATCCTCAGCCTGTACGCGCACCACGAGGACGAGGCGCACGGCCGCCGCCGGCCCGACCCGACCAGCGTCATCGTCGTCGCGCACTCGATGGGCGGGATCGTCGCGAGGGCGGCGGTGCTCAACCCCAACTACCAGAGCGGGAGCATCTCGACCTTGATCACGTTTGCCACGCCGCACCAGGTCCCGCCCGTGACGGTCGATGCCGGCGTTGACCGCGTCTACGAGGCGATCAACTCGTACTGGCGCGAAGCCTACGCCCTCTCCCCTCCCTCTCCCAACTCTCCTCCTTCCTCCGCCCTCACCTCCTCCTCCTCCTACCGCCTCCCTCCCTCCTCCGAGCTCTCCTCCCTCGTCCTCGTCTCCCTCTCGGGCGGCATCTCAGACCTCACCATCGCCTCCGAGTCCGTCTCGCTCCAGACGCTCGTCCCCTCGTCCGGCTCGCACGGCTTCACCGCCTTCACGACCGCGATCCCGGGCGTCCAGACCCCAATTGACCACCTCGCCATCCTGTGGTGCCAGCAGCTCATGTACACCGTCGCCGACGGCTTGCTCGCCATCGTCGACACGACCAGGCCCGAGGGGGTCGTCAGCCGCGAGGCGCGCGTGCGCGAGCTCGGCAGGCGCTGGCTCGGCGTTGCCGCGGATGAGGACGACTCAGCATTGCGCCGCGTATCGCTGAGCCAGCTTGAGCGCGGCAGCGGCGGAGGAGACGGAGACGAGCAGGTCGAGCGCTCCGTCCTCGGCGTGGGCGAGCGGCTCGTCGTGCGGCCCGTCCCATCTTCTACCTCCTCGGGCAGCACGCCGCAGAGCAGGAGGGTCAAAGGGAGGAGCGTGCACGTCGTGCCCATCCCGCCGTCGAGGACGTACGCGGGGCAGCGGGTGTTCTCGCTGCTGACGGATGGGAGGGTCGGGCGGAAGAAGGGCGAGCAGGTCGAGGTCTGGGCGTGCGGGGGCGCTCGCGCTGCGGCGTCGAGGTTGCTAGGCGGCGACAGAGAGGACGACGGCGACGACGAGAGCGCAGCGCAGGCGGGTCAGGGAGACTCGTCCTGCATCCCGCTCTTCCCCTCGCACGTCACCCTCCTCCCCTCCTCTCCGCACTCGTCCGCCTCGCCGATCCTCCCCGCGCAGATCACGCCCGAGAGCGAGAGCATGGCGCTCGTTGAGGTCGAGGCAGAGGAGAAGGTGCTCAGGGGGATGAAGGCGATCGTGGTCGTCGTCAAGCGCGATGAGGGGGAGCGCGAGGGGCCGTGGGTTGTTGCGGAGTGGGCGGAGAGGGAGAGGAGGACGAGAATGGTAGACAAGGGCGTGTCCCGTGAGTCTTTCCTTTCTCTCCTCCTCTCACACCATTCTTACCACCCTCTCCCGAGCAGAACTTCTCCTCTCGCCGTACAAGACCTCAATCCCCTTCATCCCTTCCTCCTCTGCCAAGGACGGCTCCGCGACGAGCTCAGCAGCGCTCGTCTCGGAGCTTTGGGTTCTCGCGCTCGATACGAGCTTGCTCACCCTTCGAGCGCGAGTGTGGCGCGGAGCATGCCACGGTGCGCTCGCCCCTTTCTCTCCGTACTCTTGCAGCGAGCCGGACTGACTCCTACCCGTTGCGCAGACTCGACCTCCCTCTTCGCCCCTCTCCTGCGCCAGACCTCCCCGCTCGTGCACGAGACCAAGACGTTCCCAAACGTCCGCTTAGCCTCGCTCTACACGCATTCCAGTGGCCCCTACCTCCCCTCACCGTCGTCCTACTCTCCTTCCACCCTCTCTCCCGGAGGAGCGAAATTGCAGCTCTTCCTCGATCCGACCTGCCCGGCGAACGAGGACGGCGCGGTCGAGGTTGAGATCAGCGTCGACTGGATGGCCACGCTCGGCAGCTTGGTCGTCCGGTACCGCATGGCGATGGTGACAGTCCCGTTCGCGGTGGTCATGCTCGTACTGGCGAAGCAGCTGCGAGACTACGATGTCGGCAGTGCGCTCCTTCCCTCGTACTCCCTTCTCTCTCATACCCTCATTGATCCGCATTCATGCCTCACAGGCCCCTTCCCCTCCTTCGGCCACTCCCTCTCCCTCCTCCTCCGCCGCTTCCTTCCCCTCCTCCTCCTCGCCATCCTCCTCCTCTCCTACCTACAAACCGCTCTCCTCTCCTCCCACACTTCGACGCACTCGGCGCACCCTCACGCCCACGCCTCGGACGCGCTCCCGCCCGCCTGGCTCGCGGACGCGCTCCTCGGCGTGCAGGGCGCCGTCTGGGCGCCAATGAGTGTCGTCGTGGTGTTTGCGATGGTCGCGGTCGTTGTCGCGGAGTACTGGGCGATCGCGGCGCTGGTGGCGCTGCTCGCCGGACTGGTGAAGATGCTGCAGAGCAGGGGGCCGAAAGGGATGAAGGGGTGCTTTGCGTGCGTTGCCCACTTCTCCTGCCTCCCAGTCTCGTGTAAGACTGACGGCTTTGTCTGTTGACGCGACTTATAGGATCTCCGAACCTCGCGAGACCCTCCCCCTCCAGCGGGTCCTCACCATGGCGCTCCTCCTCCTGGTCGTCCTCCTCTTTGCGCCCTATCAATTCGCTTATCTCGTCCTCGTCCTCGTCCACCTCTTCACCACCGTGCGCTTCCTCCTTCTCGCCTGGGACGGAACGCCCTCCTCCCCTTCCTCCTCCTCTCCCTCTTCCGCCTCGTCCTCCTCAACCCCCGCACCCCGGTCCGCCGCCCTCACCGCCGCCGCGACCCGCCGCCTCTGGGACCGCTACCACTACTCGCTCTCGCTCCTCCTCGTGCTCGTCGCGCTCCTGCCCATCAACGCCCTCATCCTCGTCGTCTGGGTGCGCAACCTCGCCGTCGGATGGCTCGCGCCCTTCAGCAGCGACCACAACGTGCTGCTGCTTGTCGGTTTCTTGGCCAACGTTGAGGCGGTGCATGGGGGGAGGATGGTTGTTCGGAGCCACGGGAAGAGGTGCGGGAAGAGGTGCGTTGCGCTCGTTTTCCGTCTCATCCTGTCTCGGCTTCCAACCCGGACCTGACGATTGGGTGAACGTTTATGACTTCGCGCAGCTCCACCGCCTCTCTCGCCACCACCGTCCTCCTCTCCTTGCCCGCCGTCTACGCCCTCCTCTACGGCATCCGCACCGCGCACCGCCTCTACCCGCTCACGAACCTCTCGATGCTCTTCCTCGCGCTGCGCACCTCGTCCTCGTTCTTCTCCGCGCCCTCTACCCCTGCGGGCGGTGCGACGGCGCCGGGCGAGCTGGTCGACGCGCCGATGAGCGCCGGCGGCGGGAAGAGGAGGACGAGCGCACCGCCCGAACCCGTGGCGGATATCGGTGCTGCTGGCGGAGTGGTTGTGCTGGACGGACAGCCGGGGGTGGTGAGGAAGGTGGCCAGTGTCGGTGGGAGGAAATGAGGTGAAGGCGAACAGACACTTTTTTCTCCCGCTGCCTCTCTAGCTTAGTCCAGCCTTGTTGTCTCGCTGTTACCTGTCCTTAGTAGTCAGTCTCTGTATAGCTGTTTCGCTCTCGCCTTCGCCGCCCGTCCGGGCGAGAAAACGACCCCGAGCCGGACGCCGACCAAGTCGCCGCCTTTCTTCCCCTCCTCGGCATCGCTCTACACCTCTCATCTGCACAGACACTCTCACTCACACTTCCCACAGCGCTTTCCCCCTTCTCAGCCTCTCTGTCGCCCTCTGCACGGCCAACCGCCCCTTCCCCACATGCCCTCCCCTCCCGCCCAAACTCGCGCCGCGTTCGTCGCCGGCGTGGGCCAGACGGCCTTCATGAAGCCCCGCGGGCTAGTCGACTACCCCGAGTGCGCCTAGTCTCTCCCCCGACCCTGTCTTCGCCTCTTCTGACCTTTTTCTCCTCCCCACCCTCCGCCCTCCCCTGATGTCCGCAGGCTCGCGCTCGAAGCGGCGACCAAGGCGCTCCTCGACGCTGGGATCACCTACGACGAGGTGGAGCAGGCTTTCGTCGGGTATTGCTACGGCGTGCGTTGATCTTTCCTCCCTTTTCTCGCTCGAAGAGAACGACTGACCCGGTTGAGGCGGACAGGACTCGACCTGCGGTCAGCGCGCGCTGTACCAGCTCGGAATGACGGGGATCGCGATCACGAACGTCAACAACAAGCGAGTCCCCGTCGTTTCTTCCTCCTCAACGGTTGGGGCTAACCTGGTCCTTTCCTCTCCTCTTTCGCTCGCAGCTGCTCGACCGGCTCGTCCGCCCTCTACCTCGCTCGCCAAGCCATCGAGTACGGCATTGCCGACTGCGTCATGGCGCTCGGGTTCGAGAAAGTGTGCTAGGGTCTTAATCTTCCCTCTTTCTTGCTTCTTTTTTCCTCCACCTTCTAACACCTTTTCCGCGATTAACAGATGGCGCCCGGCTCGCTTCAAAGTGCATGGAAGGACCGCGACCCGCCGCTGAGCAAGACGGTCGGCTTGATGAGCGAGCTGGGGCTGATGAGCAACGGGCCCTTCGGTCCGTCTCGCTTCTTTCGCTCTACCCAGCCTCCTTCGCTCCTCTTCACCTACACCTACTGACTGCTGTTCACGACGCAGCTGCCCAGATCTTTGGCAACGGTCCGTCCCTCTCTTCCCTCTTTGTGGTGTCCATCCTGACCTTTTCCTCCCCGTCCCCTACCCAGCCGCCGCCGAGTACATCGCGCAAAACCCATCCTGCACCTGGGACCACGTCGCCGCGATCGCGAGCAAAAGCAGCCAGCACGCCGTCAACAACCCGTACTCGCAGTTCCGCCAGGCCAAGACGGTCGAGCAGGTCAAGGCCGAGAGGAAGGTCACGGACTACCTTACGCTGTGCGTCGTCTTCCTCTCTCTTCTTTTTCTATTCGAGACTGACATGAGAGGGCGAGGGATCAGGTCGATGTGCTGCCCGACCTCGGACGGCGCCGCCTGCGCGCTCGTCTGCTCGCAGGCCTTCCTCGACCGGCACCCGGGCCTCAAGAGCCAAGCGATCGAGATCGTCGCGCAGGCGTGCGTGACCGACAGCCCAAAGCTGTTCGAGGACCGCTCGGCCGTCGAGCTTGCTGGGGCGGACATGACGAGACGGGCGGCGAGGGCGGTGTATGAGCAGAGCGGGGTCGGGCCGGAGGACATTCAGGTGCTTCCTCCTCCCCTTCGCTCTTCTGCGCTGAGGGCGTACTGACAGAGGAGGGGGAACAGGTCATCGAGCTGCACGACTGCTTCGCCGCGAACGAGCTCATCACGCTCGATGCGCTCGGGCTGTGCAAGCCCGGCGAGGCGCACTCGCTCGTCGACAAGGGCGACTTGACATACGGCGGGAGGTGGGTCGTCAACGCGAGCGGCGGGCTGCTGAACAAGGGGCATCCGCTGTGCGTCTCTTCCTCTTCTCTTGCTTTCTCGAATGCCATACTGACGCAATGAGGGCATCTCAGAGGTGCGACTGGCCTCGGCATGGCCTTCTACCAGGTGCTCCAGCTGCGCGGCTGGGCGGGCAAGATGCAGGACCCGCGCGTCGCCGCCGGGGTGCAGGAGAAAGAGGGCAAGAAGGCGTACGCTTTGGCGCACAACCTCGGGTGCGTCCTTCTGCCCTCATTTCTTCCTTCTTCAACTGCTGACGGAGAGCAACAGCCTCGGCGGAAGCTGCGTCGTCACCCTCTTTGCGCGCCCGTCGTTCTTCGAGGAGAACAGTGCGAAGAGCGAGGACGGCCGCGCGCGCCTCGGGTACGACCCTGGCGCCGAGTGTCGGCGTGTCAGCGAGGAGGACGTCGAGAAGGTTAGGAGCAGGAAGGCGTTCAGTCGGTGGGCGGCGGCGAGGCTGTAAAGAGGGGGAGGAAAAGAGGGAGAGGTGCGGGGGAGGCTGTTCGTAGGGCTGTCTCGAGTGTAGGATTGCTTAACAACGCTTGTGGCCTTACTCTCGAAGGGAAAGAAAAAACAGAAAGGTGAGAGTTGGGACAGAACGCCTCCACCACCTCGTCTCTCCTTCGGCTTGTCCTCCTCAACTTGACCACTCGTCTCGCTTTCAGCTCTTCTCCCTTTCACCCTACTCCGTCACAGTCGCAGACCACCCTCCACCCTACCGTTCCCTCCCCCTCTTGCTCTGAGCAGCGCAAGATGGCGTCCCCCTCGATCCCTGGCCCCCTCAAGCCCATCGCGCCCTACCTCGCCCGCGCGCACGAGCTGTCGACCGCCGAGCCCGTCATCAGCTACTGGTGTGCGTCCTGCCCCTTCCCCTCACCTTCCCCCTTCTCACCGGGCTGACCAAGTCGAGGTGGGGGTGCTCCCTTGTCGGTCGGGTGGTGAGGACAGGCACCTACTACGCCCTCCAGCAGGCCATGACCCTCGGCGCCTCGGATGGCGAGTCGCAGGCGTTCCTCCTCGGCCTCATGGACAAGCTCGAAGCCGTTCGTCCCCCTTCTCCCTCCCCCTCCCTCGTCCCTCTTCCGGCTGATGTTTGTGCGAGGACAGGCCAAGGAAGCGAACGAGGGCAACGAGGCCTTCACCGATGACGCAGTCGCGGCGGCGTATGTCGAGAACTTTGGGTTGAAGCTGTTCGCGCAGGCGGACAACGAGGACAGGCAGGGCAAGGCGAGCAGGTGTGTCCTCCCTCTCCTCCCCTTTCCGCCTCGATCTGCCAAGCTATGCAGAGGAGAAAGCTGATGTCGGAATGCGGCTGGTCGTACAGGCTCACCGCGCGCAAGTTCCTCGCCGCGGCCAACTTCCTCGAGCTGCTCTCCATCTTCGGCGACTCTGGCACCGAGGTTCGCCTCCCTCTCCCTCAATAAGCCTACTCTACACTTCCACTGACGTCTACCGCGACCCGCCAGAACCGCGACAAGATTAAGTACGCCAAGTGGAAGGCGACCGACATCGCCAAGGCGTTCCGCGAGGGCCGCGCGCCGACGCCCGGCCCGGCGGGCGGGCTGCAGCCAGAAGAAGAGGGAGAGGCGGCGCAGGCCCAAAGGCCCGAGGCGGTCACGGGGGTGAGCGGGGAGGAGGCGAGGGAGCTCGCGAGGGAGTTGGCGGCGCTGCAGACGCCTTCTGCTGAGGCCGGACGAGAGGGGGGTGAGGAGACGACGGCTGAGGAACAGGTCGAGACGCAGAAGGAGGAGCAGGACGAGGAGGAGCCCGAGGCGTATCCTTTCCCTCAGCACCCGACCACACTCCCCTCTGCGCCTCCTGCTCCCTCCGCTCCCGAGCCAGAACCCGACTTTGTCGACTCGGCCAACTCGGACGAGGACGACCCAGCCCCGACGCCGCCCTCGCACGCCGCGACGCCGGCCGTGCCCTCCTTCCTTTCCACCCCGGGGCTCTCGCCCTCGCCCTCCCCTGTAGAAGCGGGAGAAGCGGGCGAAATCCCGCAGACGCACCAGACGTCGACGCTCCACCCGCCGACGGACCACCTCCCCTCCGAGCCGCCCGCCTTCCCCTCTGCTGTTTTCCCCTCCGCGCCCTCGCTCCCTCCGCACCCCCAGCCTCCCGCTCCCTCGTTCCCGTCTTCCCCCTCCGCTTCTTCCTCCGCCCGCCCGCCTGTCCCGCCTCCGCCCGCACAGGCACAGGCGAGCGAGGTGCAGCGGGACGGGTTCGACGTGATGACGGTTGGCAAGGTGCAGAAGCACTGCCGCTGGGCCGTGTCGGCGCTCGACTACGAGGACTGGGAGACGGCGAGGAAGGAGCTCAGGATGGCGTTGGCGATGCTGGGAGGTTGAAGTAGCGCGTGCTTGAAGGGGTGTAATGAAGCAGTACATGGGTGAAGGAAAGCGGAAAGGGGAGGAAAAGAGAGGGGAATAGGGAAGAGTAAGGGGAGAGGGTAAGGCGGAATTAGAGATGCTGGTTCGCCTTCACCACACGATGTCGCAACCGTCGGTGACGCTGTACCTGAGTGGATTGAACTACTCTGACTGCCCCAAGCAAGGTGCGCTCCTCCCAGCGCTCCTCCTCCTCGTCGTCGTTGTCCTCACCTCCTCCCTCCGCTCCTCCCCACCTCGCCTCGCCCTCTCTGCTCGTCTCCTCCGCCTCGAGCAGAGCTGCGGCGGTCGCTGTACAGCCTGTTCAGCACCTACGGCAAGGTGCTCGATGTCGTCCACTCGCGCGAGCACAAGGTCAGGGGGAGCGCTTGGGTCGTGTTCCGCGACTTGGCCAGCTCAACCGCCGCCATGAGGGCGCTCGATGGCGAGAGCTTCTACGGCAAGGGATTGGTACGTCCGCCTCCATCTCTTTCAGTGCAGCATTGGGGAGTTGCACGGAGCGCGATGAGGAGGACAGCGGAGGGTGGTGCGGCAGGAGCAGCTAGCCTGGCCGAGTGTGCTGCTGCTTTACGCCATCAGCAGCCAGTACGGAACGCTGCCAACTCAGCGGGACCACCCTGGCATCCCAGCATGAGCAATTCGACCAACCCTCCTTCTCATCCGCACTTCGCTTCCGCAGCGCATCTCGTACGCCAAGGGCACCTCGTACGCCACCGTCGAGCACACCGAAGGCCCCGAAGCCGTCTACGCCATCAAGCTCGGCCTGCGCTCCGCCGACCCGTCGTCGTCCTCCTCCGCCGCGGGGGGCAAGCTGACCGTCAGCGGGGCGCAGCGGAAGCTCATCGACGAGCGGAGGGAGAAGCGCGCGAGGGAGAACGACGACGGCGAGGAGGTCGAGGAGGAGGATGAGGAGGACGAGGAGGAGGAGCAGGGCCCGGAAAGGAAGAAGACGAGGCAGCAGCAGGACGAGGACGGTGCGCCTTCCCTCCTTCCCCCTCTCTTTCCTTCTCGTCTTCCTCGTACTGACCGCACGGAGAGCAGACGACGTCATGGAGGAGTCGGACGACGAGCCCGAGCCTGCACCGGGACCGGCCAACGCCGCCGAGGGGTCCGAGCCGAGCCCGATCTTGTACATCGAGGGCCTGCCGGCGGAGGTGACGAGCGACATCCTCGAGACGCTGTTCAAACAGTGCGTCTCTCTGGCTTTCCCTCCCCTTGCCTGTCTGCCTTCTGACCCTTTTCCTCTCCCTTGCACTCCCCGCACCCGCGCAGATACCCCGGCTTCTCCTCCTCTCAGCTCCTCCCCCTCCCCGCCGGCGCGCCCAAGAACACCGGGACGGCGTTCGTGAGGTTCGGGTCGGCGGAGCAGGCCGGCGTGCCCAAGGAGGCGCTCGACGGGTTCTTGATCGACAAGGGCGTCGCGATCCGGGTGCACTTTGCTAGGCGGGCATGAGGGCGAGGCCCGGCGTGTGCGCAAAATGTAGCAGTATTTGCGGTTCTCGTTGGTGGTGAGAGGGAAAGAGGAAGAAAGGGAGGGTGAGGAAAACGCTCGACCGCCTTGAAGCGCGCCGCGAGTTCCGCCGACTCGTTCGAACGCGCTCAACCAACCACAGGGTGCTAGAAGAGACAAAGGAAGGTCGAGGTGTGGTTGACCTTGGGCGGCGGTGCTTGTTCTCGTCCAACTCGCTCTGCTTGCTTGCTCTCGATGCGCCGAGCGGCCAGCGCAGCATGGCGCACTGCACAGCTCGCTAGCACCCGCCCAGCATCCTCCGCGCCCCCTCTTCGCCCGTCCGCCGTCGTCGCTCGCCGCACCTTCTCGTCGACTTCGCCGGCGCACTTCTTCTTCCGCAAGCCGCAGAAGACGAGCCACGAGCTCGCCAACGACCTCCGAGATGCCCTCGCAAAGGACCGCCCCGACCTGCTCAACAAGATCTACCCGCAATACGTCGACTCGCTTTCCTCGTCGTCCTCATCCTCTCGCCTGCCTCTCACCCACGAGGACCTCTGGGGCTTCATGCGCTTCGCCGCCAAGGCCGGTCACGCCCGTCTCGTCCGCCGCATCTTCGACGACATCCCCGGCGTGCACGGCTTCAACCTCGAGGGCCGCGACCACCACTTCCTCGTCCTCGCCCTCGTCCGCGCCGGCTTCGTCGAGCAGGCCCAGCACTGGCTCGAGCACATGGACCGCGACTACCACCTCGCGCCGCACGTCTCGGACTGGAACATCGTCCTGTCGGGCTACCGCACCCAGGGCGACCTGATCGCGATGGCCAACGTCGTGCACCTGATGCGCGCGCGCGGCACCGAGCCCAACGTCGTCTCGTACAACTCGTTCGTCGCGGCTTTGTTCGACGCGGGCAAGCTCGCCGAGGTGCGCCTCCTCGTCGACGAGATGCGTGACCGCGGCGTCGCCGGCGACGTCTACACCGAGACGGCGCTCCTCACCGGCTTCCTCGACGCGGGCGAGCTCGGCAGTGCACGGGAGGTGCAGCAGCGCCTCAGCGACGCGATCGCCAAGGGCAAGCGGTCGCTCCAGGCCGACCTCGGCGCCGTCAACGCGCTGCTCAAGTTCGAGGCGCGCGACAAGGACTTTCGCGCGGCGTTTGCGCTTGCGCAGCGCTTCCTCGACGTCGGCATCGCGCTCAACGAGCGTGCGGTCAACACGCTCGTCGCCGAGGGAGCCAAGACGGTCCTCACGGCCGAGGAGGGCCAGCGCCTGATCGACGAGGTCGAGGCGCTCTTGCCCGGGGTGCAGGCGGGTCGGCACGCCTGGAGCGCGGTCATCCAGGCGCTAGTTGAGCGGCACAGGGGGGACGGGCCGGACGAGGCGTTCAAGGTGTACCACCTCGCGCGGGATCGGTCCGTCCAGCCCGACTCGAAGATGATCCAGCCGCTCCTCGACGCCCTCTTTGACCCTTCGTCCCCTTCTACGCGCGAAGAAGCCTTCGAAGCCGCCAAGTTCCTCTACGACGAGCTCGCCTCGACCCGGTCCCGCTCCCTCGCCCCCGACGCCTCGATCTACGCGACCCTCCTCGCGGCGTGCGCGGACCCGTCCCACCCCGATCTCGACTGGTCGCGCGCGCTCGTGCAGGACATGAAGACGCGCGGCGTCCGGCTCGACGGCCGCGCGGTAACGTTCCACATCGTTGCGCTGATGCAGGCCGCCGCGACGTGGGACGACGCCTTCTCGACGTACGACCACCTGCGCGCGCTCGACCCCTCGGTGCTCGACCTCGCGAGCTACAACGCCATCCTCGCCGGCTTCACGTCCCTCGCCCCTCCCGAGTCGGACGGCGCGCCCGCCCCGGCAGCGTTCATTAACGAGTTCTTCACCGACATGCGCGCGTCGGGCCACCCGCCAAGCGCGTCGACGTACGCCCTCCTCCTGACGTACTACTCGCGCGCGGCGTCGGCCAGCCCGGCGACGATCGCGCACCTGCACCGCCTGGTCAAGCTCGACGGCAACCTCGACCCGGACGCCGCGCTGTTCAACGCGCTCATGGACGCGTACTCGCGCACGAGGGCGTTTGGGACCGTGTACCGCATCTGGGACTCGCTCGTCGCCAATTCGGCGCCCGTCTCTTCCTCCTCCCCTTCTTCCGCCCCTTCTTCCACGTCGACTTCCGTCCGCCTCAACCCCGCCTCGCTCTCTATCCTCCTCGACACCACCGGCTTCGACGCCTCCCCCTCCGCCCAGTTGCGCGCACGCCGGACTTGGTCCGACGCCCTCGCGGGCCGGCTGCCCTTCCGCCCCAACCGCAAGAACTGGGACGCGTGGGTTGAGGCGCTCGCGCGCTGGCGACTGTGGGACGAACTCGAGCGGGAGGTGTTTGAGCGGATGAGCGGAAGGGAAAGGGACGTGCCCCGCGCGAGCAGGGAGACGGTCGAGACGGTGTTGAGGATGGCGAGAAGGGAGGAGGGAGGAGCGGTGCGGGCGAGGCTGGCGAAGAGGGTGAGGAGGGACAGGCCGGAGTTGTGGGAGGAGGTGAGGGGGGTGGCAGAGGAGCCGAGGTGGGAGGAGCAGGAGGAGGGAGGGCGGAGACGAGCAGGAGCAGGCGGAAGAGGGGTTGAGCAATAGACTCTAGCTCATCACGCCTCTCCCTGCTTTGATGCGAGTGAGAAATTGCGAGGAAAGAGTACTAGCACAACAACAACAGATGGCTTCTCCCGCCCCCCTCACTTCTCTCCTCCCGCCGCCTTCAGCTTGTCCGTCACCTTTCTCGGCATGCAGTAGATCGGGTCGACGTCCTCCATCCCCGGGTAGGAGAGGAGAGAGAGGCCTGGTACGGGCGGAGTCAGGGTGACAGAGGAGAGGGAAGAGGGAGGGACGAACCGGCAAGCCCGAAAACGGTGTGCCACACGTCCGCCATGTCCTCCGGCCGATCGGCGATGCCTCCTTTGTCCGGATCCTGTCGACAGCGCGCATATGTCACTTTGTTTGAGGGAGGAATGGAAGGCGGAGACGTACTTGGGCCGAGAGGATGAACTGCTTGAGCTTGTTGCCGTCGATCCAGTGCGAGCGGTTGAGAATGGCCAGGGAAGCAAGCGCCCACCAGGAGTAGCAGACCTGTGCGTTCGAACACAATCAGCGAGCTTATCAGCTTCGTCTCGACGAGGAAGAGAGAGCGCGAAGAGGAAGACGCACATCTTCGAGCTTCTCTGGCCGTCCGTTCAGGCCGCCGTTCGGGAGCTGCCGCTCGCACAGCCACCAGCAGAGCGTGTCCGAGTCGACGATGTCGAGGCGGTCGAGGATGGCGAGCGCGCCGACGGCGGTCCAGACTGTTCTTCCTGCCCGTCAGTACTCTTCCTTTATCCTCGATAGTGGAGAAGCGAGACGCACCGTAAGCGGCGTGGCTCTCCGCGCCCTCGACCATGCCGAACCCGCCGTCAAAGTTGCGGCACGCCTCGATGAAGCCGACCGTCCTGTCCCGGTCAAGGGCGTCGAGCCGCCCGAGGAGGGACAGGCACGACACGGCGCAATAGGTGAAGCGCGACGAGTGCTCGCCCCACTCGTCGCCGGCAAAGGAGCCGCGGGTCGGGTCTTGCAGGGAGAGGACGTCTGCGGAAAAGGCGGGTCAGGGCGTAGGAGAGGGGAACGGGGAGGGAGAAGGACGGACAGGAGACGATCCTGTCCTTATTGAGGATGGAGAGCGAGTCTTGGATGGCGAGAATCTGGATCGCGGACAGGGTCGAGTGGACGTTCGGGTCGTGGCCGGGATGAGGTGCGAATCCGCCTACATTGAGGAGAGAAGCGCGATCAGGGGTTTGAGAAGAGGTAGGGAGGGGAATGGTGCGCACCGACGTCGTCGTCCCAGCACTGCATGACCCACTTGATCATCTCGTCCCTCGGAAGAGCGTCCTGCCTGCCCATAAGTGCCAGCGCGGTGAGCCCCCAGTAGATGCCGTTCATGCGAAGGTGCTCGGTGTAATGGTAGGCGAGATCCTTGGCCTGCATGGGGGTGTGAGGAGTCAGCAAACGAGGGGAGGAGGGGTGGCGGAAGTGGGGCAGACCTTGTCGAGGGACTGGATGTACTGGACATGGAGGTCGGTGAGGAGGGTGGATGGCAGCTGTTCTGATGCCATCTTGCGGAGTCAACTTAGCAGTACGTGGAAGAAGAAGAAGCAAGACGAAGCGAGAGGCTCTTCCTCCTCCACATCCCGCTGTCGAAGATGGACGCCGCCAAGGACCTCGTGCAGAGCTCAGAGGCCTTCCTCAAGGATGGACAGAACGTACGCCCACTCGTCCCACCTCCCTCGCTGCTGTCGTCCTTCTTCGTCGTCCTCGTCGTGTCGCTCACCTTGCCTCGCTCGCACACCCGCAGTTCATGACCCGCTGCACAAAGCCCGACAAGAAGGGTGCGTGTCATCTCTGCGCTGCATCGAGCCGCTTCGGCGCTGTCCCGGAGGTCGTGTGGACGGTACTGATCTCGCTCGCCTCCCCATCTCCCCCTCGTCTCGCCTCGATCACGCCCCCTTCGCTCTCTGGACACCCCTTCGTCGGCTTGACTCTCTTTTCGCACGCGTCCCGACGCCCCACCCCGCCCTCATCACTGCCGTCCCGCTCCTTCACCCCGTCCTCCCTCGGCTCCGGTCGTCCACCTTCCGCCGACCACAGAGTACCTCCAGATCTGCCGCGCCGTCGCCGTCGGGTTCGCCATGATGGGCGGAATCGGCTACCTCGTCAAGCTCATCCACGTCCGTCTCTTTCCCCTTTCCCCCTTTCCTTCCCTCTTTCTTTCCCTTTCTCTCCGCTCACACGACCCCAACTCGCTGCGAGCAGATCCCGATCAACAACATCCTCGTCGGTGGCGCATGAAGCAGCGAGACGGACGCTTCTTCTCTTCTTGTTGTGCGAAGGAGGAGGTCGCAAATTGTGTTTTCGCAGGCCCGTCGTGTTCGGTACCCCCTCTTACCCTCCTTCTCCCTCTTTGCCTTCGTTTTGAGCTCCTGCAAAAAACGTGTACTTGTCCGCTCTCCTTCTCGCTGTCCAGACGCCGAGGCGCAGCGGAGCAGGAAGAGATCGGAAAGGGAGGTCGGGTTTCTTCTTCTTCTTGTCCGTCTCCGACAACTGTCTACGCATGCCATTTGAGGCCCATCGACTGCGCGACGAAGCCACTGCACGGCAGGGGAGAGGGAGAGTCAGCTACGGTCTTCAACAGGGAGGGAGCGGGCCCGGAAAAGGGCAGGAGGCAGACGAAAAGACGTACTACTTGTCCACGGCCTCCTCAATCTTCTTCTCGGTGCTCTGCGTCGGTCAAGAAGGTGAAGGATCAGCACTCGCTGCCCACTTCACCAGGGGAAGAATATGAGAGAGAAGCGCCTCCGGCCAAACGCACCTTGCCCGCGCCGTGCCCGCTCTTCGTGTCCACGCGGAGGAGCAGCGGGTTGGGGTTGTCGGCGAGCTGGTGCTGCAGCTCGGCGGCGTGCTTGAACGAGTGGAGCGGGACGACGCCTGTCCGGGTGCGAGGGGATCGAGGAGATGATGGTACAGGGTCAGGGCCGAGAGTCAGTGGGGGAGGAACGTGAAGCGCGAGCAGGAGAACACACGGTCGTCGTGGTCAGCGGTGAGCAGCATCGTAGGCGGGTACGGCTTCTTCGCCGGGTTGACATTGTGCAGCGGCGAGTACCTGCGAGCTTCATCCCATCAGCCCTCGCATTGCGGAAAAGGAAGCGAAGAACCCGCACTTGATGAGGTAGTCGAACCCCTCGGGGTCGTCCGCACAGCCGTAGTCGCTCGTCCACGCGCGCCCGATCGTGAAGCGGTGGAAGCGCAGCATGTCCAGGACGCCGACGTCGGCGATCGCGCTGCCGATGAGCTCGGGGGATTGGTTGACGCAGGCGGCAACGAGAAGACCTGTACGGGCGCTAACACATCGATCAGCCTCACTCCTTGATGCGATCAAGGAGACGTAGGAGGGAAAGTGGAAGCACGACGTACCGCCGTTCGAACCGCCCGAGATGGCGACCTTGTCCTTGGCGGCGAACCCCTCCGAGTGGAGGTGCTTGATTGCCCACTGGAAGTCGTCGAAGCAGTTCTGCTTGCGCTCCTTCGTGCCGGCCTCGTGCCACGTCTCGCCGTACTCGTCGCCGCCGCGGATGTTGGCGACGCTGCAGGTAAGGCGAGGTTAGCGAGAGAGGGGAAGGGGAGGAGGGCGAAGGGGAGGGCACGTACGCAAGGACGCCCTTGTAGTGCTTGATCCAGGTCATGAGGGAGGGGGAGAAGAAGGGCGTCATGGCGTGGGAGAAGCCGCCGTAGCCGTACAGGATCGCGGGAGCGGTACCGTCCTTGGCGACGCTGCGCCCGTACAAGCCGTCAGAGCCGGCTAGGAAGAGCAGAGAAGGAAGGAAAGACGCACTCCTTCGGCCTCGTCACAAACATGGGCACCCTCGTCCCGTCCTTGCTCTGGTAGAACACCTGCTCGCTGACAAAGTCGTCCGCCTTGATCCCCTCGACGGTCGTCTCGCGGTAGACCTGCTCCTGACCTTCGACCTTGCCGACCGACGCGTCCGAGGCGAAGTCGAAGCGGTAGGCAACGCCGGGCGAGACGAACGACGACATGGAGAACCTGTGCACGACACAGCGGTCCATCAGTCTCCAACGCTTATAGGCGAGGGGGAAGAGAAGACAAGATGCGCTGCGCACCAGAACTCGTCGTGCTCCCTCCTGCCGGCGATCCCATCCACGGTCCCGATCTTACCCTCGGCGAGACGGCGGATGCGCTTCCCGTCCTTGAGCGAGTGGAGGTACAGCTCGTCCTTGACGTCGACCGAGTAGAGGAGGATGAGCTGGTCGTGCGCGGCGATGTGGACTGAGGTGAGCGGCGAGGAGGGGTTGTGCGGAACGAGGTCGGTGAAGCCCTGTGCGATAGGCCATGCACGGAGACTAAGTCAATGCGAACCGAGGGAAAGAGCACAGACGAGAAGAACCGCCCGAACGCACCTGCTCCGGCTTCTCGAGGTCGTAGGTAACAAGCTTGTAGTTGCTCGCTCCGTCCGCGTTCGTGTAGAAGTAGAACTTGCTCCCGTCGTTCGCGACGTCGGCCCAGTACGTGCCCCACTCGTCGATGACCTTGTTCCACTTGAGGTCAGGACCGATGCCGACTTGGGCATTGTGCGGGTCCTGCAGGTCGGCGACCCAGAGGAGGTTGGAGCGGGCCGTGTCGCGAGAGGCGGAGAGGACGACGTAGCGACCGCTATGAAGGGGGGACGAACGGCGGACATGGGCGATCGTTGAAAGGGAGGGAAAGAAAGGGACGAAACGGCAGAGGGTCAGACGCAGTCCGCGCGACTCATGGCATGTCTGAGGCAGAGAGACAGTGCGTCTCCTGCAGCAGGGAGGGCAGAGGACTCGAGACGTACTCCTCGGTCCCGCTCGCACCAAACATCCAGTCGGGGTGCTCAGCATCCTTGTGGACGAGAATGTCCTCCGACTGCGGCGTGCCAATGCGGTGGTAGTAGAGCTGTGCATCCGGACGGAACGCAACAACAACGTAGCGGAGTGTCATTCGAAGTACAACAGAAGCGAGGCGCCTGGCCGGAACGCACCATCGCGTTCAGATCCGCATCCGTCTCCGTGCCCGCCTTGTCGTCCTCGTCCGTACCGTGCTCCTTCCTCTCCGGGAAGCGCTGGTAAAAGAAGCCCTTCGAGTCGGCGGTCCAGCCGATGCCGCTGAACTTGACGAAGCGGAGGACGTCGTGCTCGAGGCGGCCCTCGTCCTTGCCGACTTCTTGCGAGGGAGAGTGAGGGGACGAGGTCGGGCGGACATAGATGGTCGACCAGTCGGAGCCCTGCAGGAGCGGAAGAAGGCAGGAAGAAACGGTCAGGTTGTGTAAGGGGGAGAGGGAAAGGCATTGCAGAAAATGACTCACCGAGCGAGAGAGCGCGTAGGCCCACCACTTGCCGTCCTCGGAGAAGGCGGAAGTGGAGCGGCTGACGCTGCCGTCCTTGGACAGGAGGTTCGGGTCGAAGAAGAGCTCGCCGCCAGCCTCACCCTTCTGAGGCGTGACCGTCTCCTTGCCGCGCGGGAAGCGGTAGATGGCGGGTTGCTGGAGAAAGGGGAGGGACAGTCAGTTTCGACTGAAGGGGGGGAAAGGAACGGAGGGAAACGGGAAAGAGGAGGAAAGCCCGCACCGCTTGCAGACCGCTGTTGAAGGTGAAGTAGTAGTTGCCGTCGCCCTTCAGAGACGGGACCGAGAAGCGCGGGTAGTCCCAGTTCTCGCGCAGCTCGGCGGTGAATTCCTTGCGGTGCGGGTACTGGTCGAGGTACTTGCGAGTGAAGTCGCCCTGCACAGTGAGAAGCGTGAGGCACGTGTGGAGCGATGCAGAGATGAGTGTGCGCACCTGCTGCTGGACAAACTGCTTGGTCTCCTCCGAGTCCGGGTCGTGCAGCCAGGAGTACGGGTCGGCAACCTTGACCTCGCCCTTGGTGGCCGACTTGAAGGTCTCGACGGTGTCGGCGCGGCGGACTTGCGGGTACTGGTTGGAGGTCCAGGGCGTGGGCGGGGCCATGGTGAGAGCGGACGAGGCGAAGAGGCGGAAGGTGGTGGGGGAGGGGGAGCGGTGAGCAATGGCCTGGAGGAGGGTCAGGCGGGTCGACAGGCGGTGGAGGTGCATTCACTGGAGAGAGTGAGCGTGCTCTTGAGCGAGAAGAGCGAGGTGCTGAAGTGAAAGAGGAGAAGGAGCGGAAGCAGCTCTTGAACCTGTCCAGTACTCCCTCACCACTCCGATTGAGACTTACACGGCTCGATCACACTCACAAGCCCTCATCGTCCCACTCAAAGGCGCCCCGAGCTGCCCCTCGTCGTCCCCGTCGTTGCCGCCTCGACTCGCCATCGTCTTTCGTCGGCTCTCTGGCAAGGCAGCATGGTCCTCATTGACGGCGTCAAGTACGCCTGCCAGTCGTGCATCAAGGGCCACCGCTCGTCTAAGTGCACCCACACGTCGCGGCCGCTTCAGGAGATCAAAAGTGTGCTTAGCTCCCTCCTCCTTCCTGGCGAGATGACCAACTCGACTGATCTTTCCTTTCGGTTCTCGTTCTGCAGAGAAGGGACGTCCGACGAGCCAGTGTGCGCATTGCCGCGAGCTGAGGAAGACGAAGAGCGTGCACGCAAGATGCGATTGTGCTGCTCGAGCGAAGGAGGGTGCGTTCCGTTTCCGGGCTTCCCTTTCTTCCCCGCGGCATTCTGACCCACTTTGATCAAGCAGAGAAAACCGCTCCGCGCGTCCTCCCGAACGGCGTCGCCGATGCCATGCTCCTCGCCTCGCTTGCGGATGGGGAAGGATCCGTCGAGGGTGGCGAGGCGTCTTCCAGCGGCAGCTCTACTCCGCTCGTCAAGACTGAGCCGTCCGGAGGTGCGCAACTAACGCCCTTCTTGCGATCAGAATCCGCTTGACCTTCATCTTTTCTGCAGTCACCCGCCTGCTCAACCCCTGCAACTGCCTCCAGGGCGGCAAGTGCCGCTGCTGCACCTATACTTCGCCCGCCAGTGGCGCTAAGAAGCCCTTCCCGGGCGAAGAAGCCGCATCGATCTCAACCGGCGGATGCTGCGGTGGGTCGTCTTCGTCCTCGTCGACGGTCAAGCCGTCCGAACCTCCCGCACCGACTGCGCCTACGCCCTCTTCCTCGTGTTGCGGCTCGAAAAAGGCCGCTCCGACTACGTCTGGAGACGCCTTCTTCGCCGAAGCGGACCTCCCCGTTCCTCCCTCGTCCGCCCACCCCACCTCCCTCGGCGACCTCCCTGTCCCGCCCACTTCCTTCGCGCCCTCCTCTTCCGCCTCTCTCGCCGCCTCGACGTCCTACTTCCCCGCCCTCCCCGGCTCCTTCCCCCTGCCCCGGAGTTCCCCCACCCTCTCCTTCTCCCCGTCCCAGCCCCACTCGCCCACCACGCCCCTCTTCACGCCCACGACGCACGGCACCTCGTCGTGCTTCTGCGGTCCGACGTGCGCCTGCGTCGGCTGCGCGGTACACGACCCGCTCGGGCGGAAGAGGCCTGCTCCGGGCGCTTGTTCCGGAGGCGGGTGCAGGTGCGGGGAGGAGGGGAACGAGGGGTGCGGTGCGAGCCAGAAGGGGAAGAAGAAGGCGAGGATGCCGGGCGGAGGCGGGTGCTGTGGAAGCGGATCGGCGTTGCCCGTCGAGGAGGAGCAGCTGGCGAAGAAGGCCGGCGGATGCTGCGGCGGCGGCAGCTCGTCCTCCTCTCCCGCCTCCTCGACCACGCCAGTTCTTCTGAGCAGCAGCGGCGTCGCCCTCCCCTCCCTCTGGTCACTCGCCGAAGAAGGCCCCGTCTCCCCCTCAACCGGCGAGCCGACCCTCGCCCCGCTCCCCAGCCTGCGCACCCTCTGGCCCGCCCTCGACCTCGTCAACCCCTCTGCCGCCTCTTCCGCCGCCCTCTCGCCCACTTCGACGCCCGCGCCGAACGACTCCACTACCGGAAGAGCCTACGCCGCCGTGACCGAACAGCTCGGTTGCGAGGCGATGTACGCCGACGCCTCGCCCTTCGCCGCCGCGTGCGGCACCGCTCCTTCCCTGACTGGCGACGGACTCGCCGGCGAGGCGGCGGAGGGAGCGGAGGGCTGCGCCTGTTCCGCAGACTGCGGTTGTCGAGCCGGGCTCGATGCGCCGGCTACGGCGGAGGGAACGGACGGCGTCGAGCAGTCGGGCCAGTCGGGCGAGGGGAATGAGGAGGACGCAGAGGGCGAGACGGACGACGAGTGGGTGAGCGTGGTGAAGCCGGTCGAGGAGGACAGGGAGGCGCTGGAGGACGTGGCGGAGAAGGCGGCGATGGGGATGTTTGGTTAGCGGTGGAGGTGCGTGAGATGGACGGTTGGGTGCTTGCTTAGTCTTCCGGGTTTCGTAGCTTCCTCCTTCCCTCCGTTTTCGGTCTTTCGTTCCTTCCGGCCTTCTCTGTTCTTGTTGACATACTACCTCACCGCTTCCCTCCTCGTGGATCTCGCATGCGCGCTCGGAGACGAAGATTGGAAGAGAAAGCACCGACTTTGCAGAAAAATAAGAAGAAAACACTGATACGATCCGTCCTTTTGGCCCCTCCTCCCGTCCGTCCCTGCCCCGCCTGCCAATCCCCTCCTCGCCCGACCGATACAGGCGGACTCGACGGTCGCCTAGTGGCTGAAGAGCATGCGGTAGACGCGCTTCCACCACGGGGCGTTCTTGCGCTCTGCCCTCCAGGCGTTCATCTCCTCAGCGGTGAACCAGCACTTGCGACCGGTCTGTAGGCGTCTGACGGCAATCAGTACGCCGGAAAGGAGCGCGGGGCGGGTGCAGGAGGAGGAAGCGGAATGAGGCTGGAAACGGAGAAAGAAAACTCACGTCGATGTCGATCTCGTGCACCTTGTACGGGAGAGTGCGGTTCTTGATGTACGCGCAGACCCAAAAGAAGAGGAGGATGGGGAGGGCCTGGCAGAGGTGACACCGTGAGTCCAACGGCGGGAGAGAACGGGAAGAAAACGCAAGAACGCACGAGCCAGACGAGGAAGAAGTCCTCAGCCGCCTGTGCCGGGTCGTCCGCCATGCCGCCGATGGGCCAGAGGCTCGTGTAAAACTGCGCAATGAGAACGAGGACGACGAGGGTGGCGCCGAGCCACGAGCCCCAGACACCGCCGAGGGCGCGGAAAGGCAGCTCGTCGACGGAGTGGTTGCGGTACTTCCAAGCGGCACGGAAGCGGATGTGACAGACGCAGATCGCCCCCCAGGTGAAAAGAGTCGACAGGCCACTAAGGCCGAGCAGCCAGTCGAAGACGGTGTCGCCAGCAGCGACGACGTTGACGTAGGCAATCTGGGCACCGAATTAAGGAGAAGAAAAGAGGTGCAGCGTCAGCCTTTGAGCGGCGAGAGAGCCATGCCCAGGGTAGTAGGGAGGAGGATGCAAGTAGAAAAGGCAAAAAACGCTTACCGGGCCGAACATGAGCACGGCAATGACGGACCAGAGCGGGCGGCCGGACTTGTCGACGTAGGTGAAGACCTTCGGGGCGTACCCGGTCTCGGCGAGGGCGGTGAGAACGCGGGAACCGGCGTAGACGCAGGAGAGGCCGATGGAGAGGACCCTGACGACGATCAGAAAGGTCAACTCCGGGTGTCCGTCACCGTCTAAGGGGTAGAGGTAGTGTAGTACGGATGGGAACT
This sequence comes from Rhodosporidiobolus sp. SP3-3/4, assembly GCA_029873605.1. Lineage (NCBI taxonomy): Eukaryota > Fungi > Basidiomycota > Microbotryomycetes > Sporidiobolales > Sporidiobolaceae > Rhodosporidiobolus > Rhodosporidiobolus sp. SP3-3/4. The sequence goes on from JAQJIZ010000005.1 coordinate 1,048,417, forward strand.
CACGAGATGCAAACCGTGATGTTGATCAAATGGTCAAGGCCGTTCAACCCGGCGAGGGAGGCCATGAGAACGAAGGGCGAAGCTGCCGCATCCGAGCCGCCACCGAGGAGCGTGGGGTTATCGGATCTCACGTTGAGGCCGATGATAAGGAGAGAAGAGAGGTAGATGACGGAGATGCGCCAGAAGGTTCTGCAGAGAACGAGGAAATTAGCGGGAGGAGGAAGGAAAAGACGTCCTCGAACGTCTGTACCGCAATACAGGCCGCCCAGTCGGAGTACTGGAGAGCGTGTGGAGGAAGAGGCTAAGGCGGATAGGAAGGGAACGCACCCCTTGACGGCGGACGGGAGGGTCTTGCGCGGGTTGGGCGTCTCGGTCGCGGCGAGGCCTACGAGCTCCGTGCCGGCGAACGAGAAGGCAGCAGTCACGAACACAGCGCAAATTCCTGCGTAGAGAGGTCCCCTAAGCTCAGGCGCACGCTCCGGGGAAGAGAAGAGAGAAAGGGCGGGAGGAGGGGCGAAGAAAACCGTGCGTACCTTTGAATCCGTTGGCCAATGCGCCCGGGTCGCGCCAGTAGGCGCCTCCCAAGTACTCCGAGTACGGGCCCTTGCCGCCGCCGCAGTTGAGGACGATGCCGATGATGATGAAAATGACCACGACAGCCAACTTCAGGCATGACGACCAGAACTCCTCCTCGGCGTAGCCGAGCGTGCCGAAGAGATTTACTAGGATTATGGCGAGCTGCAGGCAAGAGTGGGGGGCAGGAGAGGCTACAGTTAGCGAGAAAAGCGGAAGAAAGGCAGAAAAGGCTCACCCAGAAGACGGTGATCCACACTGCAATCGGAACGGCCTGTGCGGCACTCCAGTATTGAACTCTGTTGATACAGACAGTTAAGCACCTCATGCGGGCAAGAAAAGTGAAGGAAACGCGTGGGAGGGCGGAATAACGGACGTGATACCGGCGGCCGTGATTTCGAGCGGCAGGACAACGGCCCACTGAGCGAAGTAGCTGCACAGTCACTGTGTTAGTGATGCCGAGGAAAACGAGGCGGAAAGGAGCGGCAAGATAGGAGGAACAGGCGGGAAGAAAAGACACAGAGGCGGAAGGGGGGCAAGGAAAGAGGCGGAACGAGCCTTACTTCCAGCCGAGAGCCATACCGAAACCCGGGTCGAGGAAGCGCACCGCGAGGGTGTAGAACCCGCCGGAAACGGGAAACATGATGCACCTGCGATTCGAGGAGATGTCAGTGAGAAGTCGCTGGGACCTGCAAGGAGGGGTGAGGGCGCGGCGTACATCTCCCCCAACGCTTGAGTCACATTTATCATCCTTAAATCGAGCGCCAGAGAGTAGTTAGTGTCGCGCGGCTCCCAGTAGGCTGCAGCTTGCCTCCGGTCAACTTCGACTCGTCTCCAGAGCTGCTTATTTCGACTCACATGACGCCAATGATCGACCAAGCGATGAGGATGCCGAGCGGTCCGCCGTTGCGGAGAGCCGAACCAGAGCCGATGAAAAGACCTGGCGGAGGAAGAGGTCAGAAGACGTGGAAGACGAGTTCGTAGTCGAAGCCACGCACCAGTACCGATAGAACCGCCGACAGCGATCATCTGAAGATGACGAGGCTTCATCTTCTGCTGACTGTTCAAGAGAGACGATAGAAGGGAAGTTAGCGGGACCTGGAGGCAACGGCGACGAGCTCGAAACGTACAGCATGGGGTTGTCGCCAGCGCGGAGCGGATCAGCGTTTCCATGGACGGCGAGACCCCTGCGGGAAGGAGAAGATGAGGTCAGCCTGCGCAACGGTGGAGGAAGAAAAGAAGACAACGCACGCTGTCGTTCCGGGCGCGCGCTTGAACGACTCGAAGTTGACGCCAAGGCGCGTCCAGATGCTCTCCTTGCTCGGGTCGTAGATAACCTGCTCGTCGCGGTTGGCGGCGTCGTGCGCCGCGGCGGTTTCGGTGACGACGAACTGGTCGCCGTCCTTGGAAGACCCAGAGGCCTTCTCGACGTCGCTGTTGGACGACATCGTCGAGGTGTGCTTGCTGCGTGGGTGTGCTAGCGGGAAATGGAGAGATAGAGAGAGAAGCAAGATGGGGAAGGGGGGAGTCGGTGGCAAGTCGGCGCTCTCCCCCGTCCCCGCCAAGGGCTCTGAGGCGATACGACCCTATAAAGGCCTCGCGGTCGTCATGCTCTTGGAAGGAACAGACGGGTCTTGTCGAGTAGCCAAGATGCCGGGAAGACTTGGTCGAGGAGGGAGAAAACGGCGAGCCGGCCTCTTCGCCGGCACGCGACCTGCGAGTGATCGAGCAGAAGAACAGGAAGCGGAAGCTGTTCTGCTCTCGCAACTCTCTCTTGATGCCGAGAAGCGAGAAGCAGCAGAACAGTGAGCGTACAACCGTACGCTCGCGCTGACCTTCCCAGTACCGCTCGATAAGGCCTAGCCGGGGTCTCCAGAACCTGGCCGCCAAGGCGAGTAAGGTACGAAACGCTGTCGTCGCCGCTGTCGACCTAGAGCAACGAAGAAGACGTCGTCATCTTGGCGACGACGAGCCGGGAGGCGAAGGGATGCCGGACGAGGGGGAAAAGGGCGGTCAGCAGCGGGCTCGTCGCAATTCCGCCCAGCTCGCAGCCGGGGAAGACGCCGTGATGCGGCTGGGCGTAGCGGGCTGCCGTAGAGGTGCACTGCGCGCGTGATAGGGAAGCGGGAGTGGGAGAAAAACGGTCAGTCTGAAGGAAAGAGTTTGGAAGGAGGGATACCGTACCATGATCCCGTTGACGACACGATCTCCCCGCTCCGCTCGTACTGTATTATACACAGTAGGCTCGCTTGTCGGTGCAGCAAGTTGCGATTGACCGAGTTTTCGCTAGGGCAGGGCGGTCGCAGAAGAGCGGAAAGCGTAATCAAGCTGCATGGGTAGGCAGCTGGGTCAGAGTTGACCCCTGAACGCCGTCGAGTAGCAAGCTCAAAGCGGTAGAATTGCCAGAGGAAGCAGGTCAGCCCAAGCTCTAAGAAGTGACATGGACGAGGGGGAGGAGGAGGGATGGAAGTAGACGCACCAGCCCTCGAGCAGAGCGCCACCACGCTGTGCGCCCCAGCACACAATGTCCACGTAGTTGTCCTGGCGTCCAGCCCTCGCTCGTCGGCGCTTCGGAGGACGGGGAAGGGTGCTGTTGGGCGAGGAGGACTCGAGCGACGACGGCGACGGGCGTCGAAGGGCACCTGGCGAGCCGGGTCAGGCTGGACGGCGAGCCCGCCAGAAGGTGTTGCGCGCAAGTAGCAAGCTTCGGCAGCATTGTGAGGACGAAGAGAGCGATGACCCGCTCGCGACCTCGCGTCCCCCGGCTTGACCTCCTTTAGCTCCTCACAGTGCTTGCATCGCTGCTCTGACCTGTTCCACACTATGCTGGGACCTTCTCTACGCCCGGCCATGCATACCTTGCCCTTCCGCCCCGCTCTCTCACCTCTCCCCTCCGCCGCCTCTCCACTCCGCTCAGCAGCACTCCGACCACGAACAAGGGTGCGATGAAGCCTGCACGCCCACTCACCGGAGTTGTAGCTGACCCATTGCCACCCCCAGCTCCCGCCAGCCTTCCCCTCCACCGCCTTCGCCCGTCATGCCTCCTCGACCTCATCCTCCCTAGGCCAAACCGCTCGCGACAAGCTGCGGGCACGGCCGTACCTCCTCCTCGTCGGCCTGATGCCCCTCTTCACTCTCGGCCTCGGCGTTTGGCAGGTCAAGCGCCTGTACTGGAAGCTCGACCTCATCGACCAGCTCGACACCAAGCTGCATCAGGACCCGGTCCGCTTGCCCGCCAAGATCGAGTGCGTTTTCCGCCTTCATTTCTGAAGTCGCCCATCGCTAACCTTTCTTTCGCAGCGTCGCCGCCATCCCCGAGTTCGCCTGGCGCAAGGTCTACATCACCGGCGTCTTCGACCACGAGCACTCGATTACGCTGGGCCCGAAGACCCGCGACGGCCAGCTCGGCTACCACGTCTTCACTCCGCTCATTCGAGGAGAAGGGCAGGACACCATCCTTGTCAACCGCGGTTTCGTCAAGCTCGACTTCAAGGAACCGCAGACTCGCCCGGCCAGCCTGGTCCGCTTTCTTTCCTGACTCGCTCGACCGCGTCCGGATCTGATACCTGCTCCCCGCAGACAAACGAGCGCGTCGAGATCGTCGGCATGCTCCGCGACCAGGAGCAGCGCAACTCGTTCACGCCCGTCAACCAGCCCGAGAAGGACCAGTGGGTCTTCTCCGACATCCAGGAGATCGCCGCCTACACCGGTGCTGCGCCCGTCCTCGTCGACCAGATCTACGGTGCGCTTCTGCTCGCTCGCCTCCTGCTCTTGAGCCGTCCTGACCTTTCCTCCCTTCGCCAAAACTTGCAGACGACCACCCCGGCAAGGCTGAGATCTACATCCGCCAGGGCGTCCCCGTCGGTCGGGGCGCGACCATCGAGCTGCGCAACATGCACGCGACCTACGCAGCCACCTGGTTCGTCCTGCTTTCTCCCAGTCTTTCCTTCCCTTTCCTCCCTTTTGTCCCCGTCCTCGTGCTGATCGACTACTTTCTGCAGGTTCGCTCTCTCCCTTGCAACTACCGTCGGCTTCTGGCAGCTTATGCGGCGACCAAAGCCGGTCTCGATGGCACAGAGGCGGGCGTTCAAGTAGAACTTCCGGCGCAAATAAGCCGATTCACCCCTCTTCGTCCGTCCACTCACGCGGTGCCATCCTCCCACCCGCGGCACCGCTCACCGAGACGAGCGAGAGCCAGCAATGCGAGACGGGAGAAAGCGAGAGCGAGCTTTCGGTTTCCGTCTGCACCTCGCGCTTCCTACCAGTCGGACCGACACCTCGTCTAGCCCATCACAACATCTACACCGCCGGACTCGCCCTTCTCGCCTTCCGCCGCCTCACGTATTCCCAGAATGTGCGATTCAGCCTGTCCTCGTTCTCCGCCATCGTCCCCTTCAGCCAGAACACCTCGACCCCGCGCTCCTTGCAAGCCCCGAGCAGCGTCGCAGTCGCCTTGGTGATCACCGGCTGATGGAGTGCGGAAGAAGGGAGGTAGTCGACGGAGAGGAAAAGAGTGCGGCGGGCATCGTCCGTTCGGCGGAGGAGCCAGGACGTGAGCTTGTCCAGCCCGGCAGCGACGGTCTCGGGCTCGAAGTCCTCGTCGTCGGTCGGAGCGGGGAGGACGAGCTGGACGTGCTGCATGTCGTGGAGGTCAAGTCCGCCGAGAATGTGGAGGTGGGGGTTGTCCAGCAGCCAGAGGACGGGGCACGGTGTCGCGCACAGGTCGACGTCGATTGCGCTGTGCGATCCTCGGAGCTGGAGCAGGTCGAGGCGGTCGAGGTCGCCGCGCTGAATGGCGGGGCGGAGGAAGGGGTCTTGCAAGGAGCCCGCGTTGGGCGGCTTGAACACGTTTTGGAAGGCCAGGGTGCGGAGAGAGGGCGTGACGGAGGGAGATAAGAGCTTGGGCATGCGGTCGACATCGATGCAGGTCTTGCTGATCGAGAGCGAGTGCAGATGTTTGAAGGTGAAAGGGAGTGCAAGGTCGACGAAAGGCATGACGATAGCGATGTGCAACTGGTGGAGGTCTGCAAGTCCTTCGTCAGTGCTTGCCTCTCCGGAAGAGTGAGAGAGGACGCACTCGGCAATAACCTCGCCAGCTCGCCAGCGGAGAAACAGACCTCCTTCTCGAGCTGCCCCCTACTCTCGTCCCATACGGCGCCGGTAAGATGGGCTCTGACCGAGTGCAGCAAGATCTCGTCGTGCAAGACCGCCATCGTGAACGAGCGGACTGCTCCTTGACGTGTCGGGGTCTCCTCGAGACCCGCTTTGGTGGCGACGAGGCGTTCGTAGGTGTACAGGCGGATCTCTTGCTGCAGCAGCGGCTGCGCGAGTGCCCGGAAGGTGCGCGAGACGAGGCAGCACTGCTTGAGCGTCTCCTGGCTGGCCGCGAACGCCTTGTCGTCCTGGTCGGGAGGAGCGAGCTGGGCGAGGATGGCGCCGCAGAGCTCAGGTGGCAGGTCGCGGAGCATGCTGAGAGCCCGTCGTAGAGGATGAGAAGCGGAGTCAAGAGCGAGGGAGAGAAGCGGAAGCTAAGCCTGAGCTGACGAGGACGAGGTGCGAGCGAGAGAGGGGAGAGGAGCGGGCGAAGGGGGTTGTTCGCGAGCACAGTCCTTTCGAGCGGGTCTTGCTCGCCGCAACGGTCAGAGCACAGTAGAGGGGCGGCATGGAGATAGACCAGAGCCGAAAAGGAGGGCGCGGAGGCTTTTCTCGCTGCCTTTTCCTCCTCGAAAGCGGCTCTCTCTGGCTCTCCTGCTAGTTGAGTGGCACTGATCTGGATTTCGAAAGCTGGAAAGCGCGCTGAACCCTCATTCATACCTCCGCCTTCGCCTTCAACTGCCTCGCGTACCGCCAGAAGTCGTGGTCGAGGCGGAACTCCTCCTCGAAGGTGACACCCCTCCGCCACCTGACCTCAATCTGGCGCTTCTCAGCCGCTCGCAAGAAGTTCTCGAGTGCCCGCTGGACGGCGTCGGGCACGGTGCTGGTCGCAGTCGGGTGCCACATGGAAGAAAGGGAGAGCGTGCGAATGGTCGGAGACGAGGCGAGCCAGAAGCCCAGGCGGGCGAGGTTGGAGATGTACCGCTCAAGACCTGCGGACTGAAGCTTGCTGAAGTCGCAGGACGTGAGCTGGAGGTGCTGGACCTCGAAGATTCCGAGGGTCTCGAAAGCTTCCTCCAAGGAGAAATCGCTTAGCTTGACAAGATTGAGGTCGAAAAGGACTGGGATGCTGAGTGGGAGTGGCGTGACAGTGGATGTGATACTGTCGAAGTTGAGCTGGACGAAGTCGAGCAGATTGAGGTGGGGGAGGGAGGAGTAGTCGAGAGGTTCCCATCCGTCCGTGTCCATGTCGGCATCGGCGATGTTTGCCAGGCGTGCAGCCCGCAGAGAGGAGCTCGTGGAAGGCGAGAGGATGGTATCGAGAGCTTCGAGCGTGCAACGGACGCCGAAAAGGCAGAGAGAGCGGAGGAAGGGAAAGAAGTCTGGAGTGGAAGAGGTGGGGGAGAGGGAGAAGTGGCAGACGTCGAGGCTGAGATGTCTTAGATCTGCGAGGACGAACTCAATACTGGCAGAGGATGATAGGGGAGAGTACGTACTCGGTATCGCTTCCGTCAGCCAGTCGAGGCAGAACTCGTCGCTCGCACTCAGCTGAAGCACCTGAAGCTTGGGTAGTCGCCTAGCCAACTCGATGACCTCACCAGGGTACATCACATGCGCCGCCAGCACCCTGACCGAGTGAGCGAAGGTCTCGTCGGCCTGGATGGCCTGCGCAACGGGAGTCTTGCTGGCGCCGCTGTACTGGACGACCTCGCGAAGGAGGGGTTGCGCGATCTGGCGGAAGGTGTGCGAGACGAGGCAGCAGCTCCTGAGCGTGCTCCGGCGGGACTCGTAGACCTTGCGGTCGCCATCGAGGGGAGCGAGTTCGAGGAGGATGAGGCGGAGGATCTCGACGGGGAGAGCGCGGGGCATGGCAAGGACTGGTAGACCAGTAGTTCGTGGTGTGCTGAAGGTGCGAGTCGAGTTGGAAGCGGAGTCTGAGCGGTATCGAGCGATGCCCGGGAGAAGGAGGAGGCGAAGGAGCCAAGTCTCGAGTGTTGGCCGTTGGCCTCCCGCACACCGCTACACCTCGCTCTTACCCTTTGCTACCCCTCATATGAGCACACCCGCACCACCTGCACCTGCTTCAGCATCGCCCACCCCTCCCCAAGCCGCCACTCCTTCTCCCGCTGGCCACCCCACTCAACCCGAGGACACCGTCTACCCGCCTCAACCAGCCTCGCCGGAGCTGCAGGGACCGCCGCAGGACAATGCGGCAGTACCGCCAGCATTAGCCGTCAGGCTGCGGCTCTCGCGGAGGTTGTGGGCGAGTCTCGTCGAGATGGGTACGTCGGCACAGCCTCCCTCCCGCCTCTCTTCCTGCCTCTAAGAGAGAGTCTAAGTGCACACGTCGGCCTCATCGAGTTCACGAAGGTCGAACAAACGCCGCCGGACTTGACCTGACGTTTTCTTCCTCCTCGCAGAGGGACCCCGAAGACGCCGCTTCGCTTTCTTCACCTTCGCCGGCTTGGCCCAGATCGTCGCCTTCATCGTCGTCCTCGCCATCGCCTACAAAAGGCCCTGTGACCGCCCACTCGGCGCCTACCTCTATCTGCTCGTCGCCCGCATCGCCGTTGCCTTCCCGCTCTCCTTCTGGAAGAGCATCACGGTTCGCCCGGGCGGCACCAACGCGACGCCCGCGCAACGCGAGCAGTGGGCACGGGTTCGACAGTGGGGCAGCGAGGAGAGCGACCAGGTCATTCGCTGGCTGAGCGACACCATCTCCCTTTTCTCGCTCGTACTCTTCTTCCTCGGGTGCGTTTTCCCCCTTTCTCTGCGTTTCTTCGTTGACTGACTGCGGAACCTCGCGCAGCAACTACTGGGTCATCGCGTCGTCTTCCTCTTCGCCCAACTCGTGTCGGTCGACCAACCCGGTCCTGTACAAGGGGGCACTGGCCGCCTTGATCCTGCAGTGGATGTGGACGCTCGAGGTGCGCCCTTCTCTTTCTTTCCCCTTCTTGGAATGTGACTGATCGTCCATTCCCGAATAGATCATCCTCTACTTCCTCCTCATCCTCTTCTTCCTCCCCTTCTTCCTCGTGCGGCCTCCTTTCTCGATCTCCTCTTCCTGCCGTCAACTCGCTCACATCTTCCTCTCGCACAGATCGGCATGCGCTGGTTCGGCCTCGGTCAAGCAAAGAACGAGATCGGCCCGCTCTCGAAGAATGTCATCGAGGGCCTCCCGAAGCGCCTCTTCGTGTACGTCGTCTCCCTTCTTTCGGCCGCACGTGCTTCTCTTGACCTTCCAGACACACAGCGGCACCATCGCCGACCCCTCCGCCCCTCCCGCCGAGGCCGACTCCTCGTCCCTCTCCCCCGCGGCCGCCTACGCCCACACCACCAAGCTCAAGTCCCCCGCCTCGTCCTCCGTCTCACCCGCGCCAGCCTCCATAGCCTCGACCTCAAGCGCAAAGAAGCAGTGGTGGCGGCTCTGGCGCCGCCGGGGTGCGAGCGGCGCAGAAGGAGTGGGTGCGGGAAAGAGGGAGAAGAGGGAGAAGATCGAGGTGGGCGAGTTTGTGCCGTTCCCGCCGGGCGTGGAGCCGATCAGGCTGCCGGAGAGCCAGAGCGCGTGTTCGATTTGCTTGTGCGGTGCGTCCTTGTTTCTCCCTTCTACCCCTTGCGTTCCTCTCTTCCGTCCATTTCCTTCGCTTCCTTCTCTTCCCTCGCCTCTCGAGCAGTATTTCTGACGTTCCCGCTTCGACCTCGCAGAATACGACCCTCCTCCGCTCCGCACCGCATCCGCCGAGACCCGCTCCGCGTGGAAGCCCGCCGACGAGCTCCTCTCCGTCCTGCCGTGCGAGCACGCGTTCCACACCGCGTGCCTGAAGGACTGGCTGGCGGTTTCGGGACGGGTGCGTTCGACGGTTCTCTTCTCTCTGCTCTCTTCGGTCTCCGAGCGAGCGAAGACTGATGCTTCCCGTCCGATACGTGACGCACAGTGCCCGCTTTGCCAGCGCCCCGTCGTCGAGCCGAGGAAGGGCAAGAAGGGCGCGCCTACCCCGACTGGCGGAGCCGGCGCCGGAGGTGTGGCGGGAGGAGCGGTTGGCGGCGCCGGCGCCGAGCAGCAAGTCTAGCCCCGATCTCTCCTCTCCTCCCCTGCATGTCCATTCCGTGTACCACCATCCTGCATCGACATCGCTTCCGCACTCGTAGCCGCTTTCGCCTTTCGCCTTGCACCTCTTTGTAGCAACTCGTTTTCCTTCCCCCCTACTTCCTGACCCGGCTGTGCCGTTGTTGCAACCTGTCTCGCTCTCTGAAACGCTCGTGAGTGAGGGGAATAGGGAAGGAAGGGTATAGACTGCAAGACTGCGAGCTGTACAGGGTATCAAGGAGGGGAGGAGCTGGAACGCAGGCCGGCTACAAGTCGAGAATCCGGTTCGCGGGCGACGTGGGCGGTTCTCGCCCCGCGCAGACGGAGAAGAACTGCGCCTGGATGCGCGAGAGGATGTTGCCCTCGCAGAGCGAGATGTTGGCCGGCGCGGACGCGACGGTTTGCAGCGCGACACCGCCTTTGGCGTTCGTGAAGGACCTGTTGCGCGGCCGCGGTCAGTTCTGGAAGTAGAGAAGGGGGAAAGGGCAAAGGGGAAAGCGCACCTGGCCCATTCCTCGCACGCCTCGCCCGGCGAGACGATCCCGTCGTCTCCTCCTCTCAACACCAGCACGGGGCAAGTGACCTTGGCGAAGTCTTCTGGCGGGATGGCTTGGCGGTCGTAGACAAAGGAGAAGAGGAAGTGGAACTCCCAGGCGGGCTTGCCGGGGCCATCTGCCGTGGGAAAAAGAGAGAGGAAAAACCAGTCAGTTCAGGCTGCTCGAGCGGCGCGCGAGAGAACGGGGCCGTACATCGTCGCTGAAAGTACTCCGCGAGCGCCTTGCGCTGCTCCTCCATGCGCTTCGACCCGCCGACGCAGTAGACCGTGATGTCCGCCAGCGCTTCTTCCGCCAGCGGGCCCGACCGGTCCGTCTCGCCCCGCTTGTGCTCAAACATGGCCGCCTCGACGTCGAGGAGGGACTGACGGACCGAGGGTTCTCTGCAAGAGAAGACCCGGCGGAGTGAGTAGGAGAGGAAAAAGGGAGAGGAGGATGAACGGACTCGACAACCCAGCCGGGAGAGGCGAGCAGCAGGCCTTGCAGCTTTTGGGGCCGCTCGATCGCCGTCCAGGTCGCGATGTGCGCGCCGTGCACGCCTTCGCCGTACAGGCAGTAGCCAGGGAGGTTCAGCTCATCCTGCGGGAAGAACGCACGGCGAACAGAGGTCAGCGTCAAAGGGCTCCACAAGGACGGGCAATCTGCCACGCCGGAGAAGATGTTGACCGCGCGAGTCAGAAGACCGGGGCACGGCAAAGACGGAGGAGGGGAGAGAGGGCAAGGGAGGCATGTGGGGAAAGGACAGGGAACAGAAGGGAAGACAACGCACCAGCAATGCCGCAACACAGTCCGCCGAGTCTTCCAGCGTATGCTCCGTTCTCTCCTCGGTGACGGTGAAGCCGTGACAGGGCAAGTCCACGAGGAGTAGGTTGAAGAAGTGAGTGAGGCGAGGGTCGTTCAGCTGGCGGGTCCAGGAGAGGGCGCTGTTTCCGGCTGTTCCTCATCTTTGGTCAGCGCCGCACCTTTTGCAGTCGCATACGAAGGGCGAGGGACGGACCGGCATGCAAGAGGACGATGACGGGCAGCCCAGGCTTGAGCGGCCGGGAGGAAAGCGTCTCGGCGGTCGCGGTGGGTGTCAGCTGTGCTGGGTCCGGGTTGAGGACGTAGAAGAGCTTGCTGCGACGGCGAGAAGGGAGGTCAGCGCGTCGAGGAAGAAGGTGGTCAGGAGGACTCGGGACGAACAGCCGCTGGCTTGGGATGGCGAGGAAAGGCATAATTGCGACGAGGGCGTCGTCGCCAGCGGTCGTAGCAGTTGCGGCAGCGAGCTCTCTGTGCAGGGCAGATGTGACAGAGGGGGAGCTGCAAGGTCGACGAGAAGTTGGGCAAGCGACGAGTCGGGAGCCTCTTTTTGCGGGCGCGATGATCAGTCCTCGCCCGCGTCCCCGTCTCTTGCCGCTTGCGGGGGTGCCGGGTGCATCAGGTGCGGAGCGGTCGAGCCCCAGGGGACGCGCACAAACCGGTCGAGTGGATTGCCCCAGCAAGAAGGGGGCAATCAGGCGCTGGAAAGGCTAGACTCCGCACCGCACGGGCGAGAAGCGGGCCAAGGGCGGCCTGGAAATGAAGTTCTGCTTCTGCGAGCGAGGTGCACCAGCTGGTTTACTGCGCACGAGACGGCAAGGAGACGGCCAGAGCAGAGGGAAGAGGAGCTCGAGCGGGCTAGGTGCACGGGACCTCGAGGCCGAAGCAGCAACGAGGAGGCTTTCGAGGCGGTTGCGCAGGCGCCTGCGGAGGGTTGAGGCGGCGCGAGCCGTCAATCCGACTGATTCGATGTGAGCTCAAAGCGCCGAGGGCGCGAAACGAGCGGCAAAGCCAGCCTGAGAAGGTTCGGCGGAAAGGTGCTTTCCTCCCATGATGAGCTGGCGAGTGCGGCGGCTCGAGGGTACGCTGTGCAATAGCCGCAGCTTGTGCACAGTCGACGGGGCTGTGAATGTATCGGCTATCAAGGCAACGGCCGCTCTTCGAAGGAGAAAGCACTCAGCATCCTGTCCTCGTCGACGGGCGAGAGAATAGGACGTACTCGTCGTCACCTCGTACGAGCAGCAGCACCCTTCCTCCATACCCGCCCTCCACTCGATTCGCCCGGCCTCCTCGCCCTTCATCGCTCTCCGCACTACGCTCGCGAAGCGGCAATGCCGCATGCTCGGCGCCTCCAGCAGCGTGCGGAGCATCTCGCGCTGCTTGTCGCCGAGCATCGCTGTCGAGGAGGTCGTCGGATGGTCAAAAATGGCGGAATGGGTAGGGATGGTGAAGTCCAGGGCGGAGAGGGGAGACTGAAGAGCTGGGATGAGGACGGCGATGTCGGTGTAGCTGACGCCGGAGAGGGCGAGGGTGCCAAGGGCTGTGCAAGAGGTAACGAGGTTGAAGAGGGAGTCGGGAAGGGCGATCCAGTGCGTCGCAATAGACAAATTCCGCAGGGTGGATGGGAAGGAAGGAAGGGCGTCGAGCAGATGCTCGTGCAGCGGCGCGCCGTTTGCGGTGATGAAGAGGTGGAGAGACGTGAGAGTGTCGGCGGAGGCGGAAAGGAGAGGGAAAAGGGCAGCGGGCTGGTCCATCATCGAGGAAAGGGAGAGCTTGCTGAGCCGAAAGGGGAGCGGTGGCATGTCGGGCGGCACTTCCAGTGGGAGGTCGAGCTTGAGGTGCCGTAGATCTGTAAGGGAAGGCGATAGGAAGGAGTGCAGAACGCGAATTGCAGCGAGAGAGGGACGAACCTCGGAAAGACGGAAGGAGGAGCAGATTCATGTCGAAAGCCGTAGTGAAGAGCGCGCTTCGCAGGTGCAAGTAGCGGATCTGGCAGTCGAGCTCGCAGATCGACCTCGTCATGAACTCGGTCAACGGGTACGCCTCGTCGTCCGTCGGAAGGAAATCGAAGAACAACGTCAACTCCTCGAAGACGAGGGGCCGGTCCAGCCGCCGCGGACGGTTGAGGAAAGCCCGTGCGCGCTGGTAGCTGTCGATCTGGAGGCGCGACTCGAGGAGGATCTGGGCCGGTTCTCGCCAGGAGGAGTGGACGAGGGCGAAGGAGCGGAGGAGGGTCGATCGGATGCGGAGGGTGCCGGGGAGTCCTTCGACGGCGAGCTCGAGGATGCGGTAGAGGAGCTCGGGCGGAAGGTGGGAGATGGGCGGGTCGTCCATATTCAGTCGGATGGTGGGGAATCGAGGCGAAGTCTGCAGGAGAAAGGGTGATCAGCCCGACACTTTTGCGACACTCTAGTGCTGGGAACATACGGTGTCCTCGCTGCTTCGAGCTTGCTCCTTTGGCTTGTACTCGCGCGACGAGGTGTCGGATCCGGAAGTGGAGGTGGTGAGGGGGAGGAGCGATCCGAGCGCGGCGAAGGCTTTGGGTGGGCGGCGCGGGTGCCGAGTAGGGTTACTACACGGTGCACAATCCCGCAAGCAAGAAGAGCGCGAAGCGGCTGAGCAAGAGCTTCATCAGTTCCTCGTCCTCGTCCTTGTCCTTTTCCCACTTCGCCCACTGCTCATATTGCTGGCTTGACTCGCTCGAGACTACAGCGACACCCTTACAAGCATTCTCCAGCACCCCTCCTACCGCCCCGAGCTTTCCCACCATCTTCCCCCTCGTCCTCCTTCGCCATGTTCGACCGCCTCCCTGTCGAGCTCATCGAGCACATCCTGCGCCTCGCCCTGCCCGTCAGCCTGAACATCCACTCCTATCCCGACCGGCAAGCGACTCTCCGAGCTCTGAGCCTGGCTTCTTCCGACCTGCGGCGCGTGGCACAACCTAAGCTCGACGAGGTCATCCACCTTTGGGAGAAGTCGAGCTGGGTCCACTTCAAGTCCAACGAGCCGACCAAGCCGGAGAACGTGCGCGTACTCTGGCTCATTCCGGCCGACCTGCCTTGCAGCGACTTCGCATGCTGGTCCGACTTCTCTCCCTTCGCGCTCCGATGCTTGTTCATCAGGGATCTTCGCCTGTGTGAGTTCTACGACGTTGACTTGAGCGAGTTTGGGTCCTTCCTCTGTGCGTGGCCTTTTCTGCTGCCGCCCCTCCTTGCGCTTCTAAACCTTTTCTTGAACAGCCCTCGACACCCTTACTCTGCTCAATGTTTGTCTGCGAGAGTCAGCGATGCCCTACGCCTTCCCGCGCGTCACGAGTCTCGACTGGCGTGAAGTGCTGACTGACGGTATCGAGCCTTGGGTCTCGACCCGAGTGGCCTTTCCCGCCCTTCAAGCCCTAGCCTGCCCAGACATTCAGATCTGTGAACCCGCACTCCTCGAGCAGCTCGACTGTTTCGTCTATGTCGGCCATCCGGTTGCACAGCCGACCGATTCCTTCCCCAGCCAACCAAGGGTTCTCTTCGATGTCGAGTGGGGAAAGATACATCCAGAGGCTTTCGCCAGCCCTCATTCCCTCCGCATGACAGGCTCCCCGTTCCAGCTCAACCCCAACTCGATAAACGACCTCGCGCTTTCCCTCCAGCAGCCAGACACGGTCGTTCGGGTGCCCTTCCTTGTTCTCCCGTACCAGTCCTACCCTTCTCCCTTCAACCTCCTCGCCGCTTCCATCACCAACCTGGTCACCACATGCGCCGCACGCGGAGTCACAATCCGCTTCGAAGTCGATGAGTGGTATGTCGAGCCGCTGATCGCCCGCTGGACCACCTTGGACCCGATGCCAAGTCCAGGCTACCCGGGCGTCTCGCCTGTCTTCTGGCAATGGGCGAAGGAACTCAAGGCGAAGGAGGCGGCGGACAAGCCGCACGAGGCGACGAGCTAGACGAAACGAGGCAAGGACTGCGCTTGAAGGCGAGGGGACAAGGCGAGCTGTCGAGGCGGAACGAAGCAAAAACGAACCTGAGCCGGCGCTTGAAACGGGTTTTGTCTCTCTCTCTCTCTCTTCCCGCTCTCCTTCTTTCCGTCCCTTGATGAGAGAGAGAGTATGCGAAAGAATCCTTACAACAACAACACGCCCCTCCCCCTTCCCGCCGCACCGGGGTCCTACTTGACGACCTTCCAGTGCCCCTTGGGCGTCTTGCTGACGAGCCCCTCGCCCTCGAGCGTCTGCAGCAGGCGCGTGAGCTCGTCCGTCGTGCGGCCCTTGTAGCCCGGCGCGAGCATCGAGAGCGTCGAGTGGATGCGTGGGAGCGGGAGGGCGCCGAGGTTGGTAAGCTGCGGATCGACGGGAAGGGTCGGGATGGTCAGTCACAGCCACGGTGAGAGAGAGAAGGCAGAGGGGAGAGGGAGGAGAAAGGAGAGAGAGCGCACCATGCCCTGGATGTACTGCCAAAACACCCGCATCTGCTCGACCATCTCCTCCTCGACGCTCCTGACCGCCATCTTCTCCTCCTCAACCACCTCGCCTGCCCTCCCTCCCTCACCTCCTGCCACCTCTCCGCCTTCCTGAGCGTGCTCGACGATCCGCCACAGCTCTTCCGACGAGCCGGCGGCCTCGGAGGGTGACAGGGCGCGCACGAGGCCGAGGTTGGACCAGAAGTGAAGCGCATTGCGCGCGGGGGAGGGGTCGGAGAGCTTGAGGGTCGAGGCGAGGGCGTCGAGCGTCCAGGTGTCTGTACGTTGCCGACCACAGTCCGCCATCAGCCTCGTCCGGTCGATACAGACAGAACTGAAAGTCGAAGGGGAGGAGTGGGAGAACGCACCCTGCTTCCCAAACAGCTCCAGCACGCTCGCCTGCACGACACTCGCATCGCCCGTCCACTGCCGCCCGTCCGCGAGCTCGACGGTGAGGTTGACGGTCCCGAGCTGGGTGAGCCAGCGCAGCTTCTTCGAGGACTTGAGCGAGGCGTAGCGCGAGGCGTAGAGGGTTTGGGCTCTGTGGATGTGCGGCAGAGGGGTTAGCGAGAAGTGCTCGGGCGGAAAAGGGGCAAGGAAGAGGGGAAGAGGGGAAGAGGGCAAAACAAGCGTACCGGCCGATCTGTCCCGGCAGCTTGAGCGGCTGCGTCTGAAACGACGGCCAGAAGAGCCGCGACACAACGGTGGCATGAAGCGGGAGTTGCTGCTCAGCCACGACAAGCGGTCAGTCTCCGACTTCGTCCCCCACCGCCAGCGCTTGGCCGGTCTGCGGAAAGCGAGAGCGGGGAACGACGCGAAGAAGGCAGACGCACCTCCTTCCCTTCCCCCGCTCCCGAGCCATGCACCGCCCGGTCCACCTCCCTCGAGTCGTCCAAGTCCTTGAGCATGACGTCGCACCCCTGCAGCGCGGCGTCGCCGAAGCGCGTCTTGAGCGTCGCGAGCGTGGCGAGCTGCTCGAAGGTCATCCGGAGGGAGTTAGCGGCAGTCTCGCTGGCCTCCCAGCGCTCAAGCTCCGCTCGACCCGGAATGCGCCGAGGGAGAAGCATGAGCTGGGGAGAAAGCGGGACGAGAGACGCACCTCCGCCTCCAGCTTGTAGTCCGTGATTGCGAGCAGCCTCTGCGCGAGGAGGACCTGCAGCTCCTGGACGAACACGGCCTTGGTGTCGTAGATCGACACGAGCAGCTGGAGGATGTCGGCCGCGCGCGACTTGCGGAAGTCTGCTCTCGTTCGGTCAAGCCGCGTCAGGACTAAGGGACAAGGGAGCGAGGGGGAAGCAGGAGGAGGCAGGGAGAGGAGGGGAAGAAGACGGACCGGCCGGCGCGTCCACAGGCTCAGGCGCCCACTTCGGGTCCGAGTAGTTCTCGGCCTCGTCCCTGCCCTCGCTAATCAGCAGACCCGGGGCGGGCTTCGCTGAGTTGGCGGCGGAGGAGGAGGAGGTCGAGGGAGCGGCGGGTGCGGGCGTCTGCAGCTCGGCGTAGAGCGGCGAGGTCGGCGAGATGAGCGCGAGGACGATGTGGTGGATCGTGTCTTTTCGGGATCTGTGCGTCTCTCAGCAATTTCAAGTACCCATCAGTCCTCGATCGAAGAGGAAACGGGAAAAAGCCGAGCGAGACGAGCGCACCGCAAGTACCCCCTCACCTCTCCCGCTGCCCTCGTCATGAGCACCCCCTGCGGGTCGACGACGCGCAGCGCGCGCACGAGCTGCACGTACACGCGCAGGACGGTCGCCGTGTCGGTGCCCGGGTGGAGCAGGCGCGACTGGAGCTGCTGCGAGAGGCGCGAGAGGAGGAGAGGGCGCTGGTCGGTTTTGTGGAGACAGGTCTGTGGGAGAAGGGGAGAGAGGGAAGGGTTAGAGCAGGGGCAGGGAGAGAGGGAGAGAAGGAGACGGACGCGGAGGTCTTCGAGGGCGGGTTGTGAGGAGGGGAAGGCGAGGATGATGTCGTACAGCTCGGTCGTGCTGTGTACCATTGCCGTCGCGAGCAGGTCAGTCACCTAGTTGAAGAAGCCGTGGCAAAACCAGACGGGGTGTAAGACGACGCACCGCAGCTGCCCGAGCATCTTGTGCACATGGTATTCGAACCGGCTGAACGTCGGCTTCAGGAACCTGCGCACCTCGTCGGCCTTCTCGCGCTCGCGCTCCTTGTCCTTCTCGCTCTTCTCCTTCCCCCCAGGGAGGACGGACGACGACACGCCCGACTTGGAGATGGACCCGAGGGCCGGGTCTTCGTAGATCGACGTGACCCAGGGGAGGACGCCGGTCGCTGTCGCGCTGGTGGAGGTAGATGCCGAGGCCGAGGAGGAAGAGCTGGCCTCGCCGCCGTTCAACCACCTCAACAACCCCTCGAGCTTCCTCGACCCCCATGCGCCCCGTCCCTCCGCCTCGACCTTCCTCTGAATCTCCTCGTACACGAGCCCGAACAGGACGGGGTCGAACCGCTCGAGCAGGGTTACGAGTGTCGGCAGGACGAGCGGCCGATCCGGGTGTTCGGCGGTGAGGTAGGTCTTTGGGAGGGAGGGCTGGGAGAGCAGGTGACGGAGGAAGACTTGTAGGGCGGAGGGGAACCAGGGTGGGAGGATGGAGAAGAGGGAGGAGAGGAAGGTGCGCCGGAAGGAGGAGAGGGTCGAGGCGGACCTGCGGGCGTCACCGACAGCTGTCAGTCTCATCTGGGACGCATGGGATCGCAAGGCAGGAGGGAACAGGGTGCGCGACGCACGTCCACACAGCCTGTACTGGCGCCTGCCCCCGCTGGATCCACTCGCCGAGCCGATGCAGAAGGACGACGACGATCTCGAAGCGCTGCGCTTCGGTCTGGCGCTCCTGTAGGATTACGAGTGTCAGCGTGGACAGAAGGAAGCGTGCAAATCGATGCATGCAAAGGGGAAACGGACGAGGTAGACGGCATGGAGCTGGTCGAGTTCGGTGCGAAGCTGGACGAGAGCGGCGCGGAGGGCGTCTTTCCGGTTCAAGTGGTCAGCCTGATCGTACGTGGCGGAAGAAGGAGGGTGTACGAACGAGTGTAGGCGTCGAGCTGGTCGTCCAACAGGCCGGCCTTCTGAAGGGTGGAGTAGGCCTGCTCGACGTCGTGCGTGCGTCGTTGGTGCAGCGGAGTGTGGTTGAGCGGGTCAAGGAAGTGCTGAAAGGTAGCTTGAGCCTGTACGAGCGAGTGTGAGCGAGTTTAGGGGGTCAAGAGGAAGGAGGTGGGGAGAAGGAGGAGCCTACCTGGGCGAGGACGGCGGGAGGGACGGTAAGCGAGGCCAGGGTGTGTTGCCAGGCTGACTGGAGGACAGTGTCCATCCCTGGCTGGTCCTTCCAAGCTGCAGCGAGTGCACGGTCGAATACCAACCCGCTTCCTCTCCTCCCGTCGTCCTCTTTCCTCCTCTTCACTCTCAGCTGGCCATGTCGTCGTCCCTGTTCCTCGCGTCGCCCTCACCGGACCCTACTGCCCCTCCACCGCCCAAGAAGGCGCGCTTCTTCAACGATTCGGACGACGACTCTGCCGACCACCAGCAGCCCATCCACCTCGACTCGGACGACGATGACGACCGTAAGGGGCCGACACGCGTCGACAAGGGCAAGGGACGCGTACCGGAACAGATCAGGTGGCAGTGGAAGTACTTTGGCGGTCCGTCCATCTCTCTCCCTCCTCGCTGCTTTCGGCATGCGCCACTCTCTCTTCTTCCGTGCTGATTCGAACGCGCGCACACAGAGGTCTTCGTGCAAGCCTATGCGCTCGCTTCGCGCTCGACGTTCGTGCGCCTCAAGTCGGGCGAGAAGATCACCCTGCACCGCGTCCCGCCGACCAAGGTCGACGACAGCGTCAAGGGCGCAAAGGCCAAGAACAAGAAGATGGAGAACGACATCGTCCGGTGCGCGCGCTTGCCCTATCTCCGCCTCACCACGGCTTGCCTGACCCTTGCTCTTCCTCGTTTCTCTCCTTTTCTCCTGCACGACTTTCTTCTGCTCGCGCCCTTTCCGGACATCTCCCGCTTTTCCCCCGTCGCCTTCGTTCTCCATGCCGCCCACAGCTTCTCCAACGAGCGCGGTATCGAGGTCGGCAAAATCAAGTCGCCCGACGCCTCGTGGCTCGCCAAGCTGCTCGACCTCGGCCTGCTGCACGTCGAGGGCTACTGCGTGCACGTCGAAGACAGTTTCCGCAGCGGTGCGTCTCCGTCTTCTCCCCTCCTCCCTCTCCCTCACGCACGCAGAGACTGACGCCTGATGACGCGGACGCGGGACGGAGAAAAACAGGCGACGACATCTCCCTCTCCCTGACCATCTCGCTCAACCGCTCGGCCTTTATCAACCCGAACCGGCCCTCGCGCGCTCTCCCCTCCTCCTCTTCCACCGCCTCCTCCTCCGGTCCTTCCACCTCCACCTCTTCCTCTTCCGGGAAGAAAACCCCCGCCCCCGCCTTCACCGACTCGCTACTCGAGACCTCGTCTGAGCGCGCCTTGCGGGAGCGCAAAAAGGCGCTCAACACGCTCTTCGACAAGGCGGACTTGCAGCCCGTTCTCGACCCCTCCTCCTCCTCTTCCACCTCCGACGAGCAGGGGAAGGGGAAGGGGAAGCAGCCCGCCGGGAGCCAGAGCAAGAGGCAGCTGCTCAGTCGGATGGAGCGCAGCCGCGCGGGCGAGGGGGGAGGGAGCGGAGCGGACGACGAGGAGGAGGACGAGATGAGCGAGATTCAGCTCAACTTGGTCTGTGCGTCCTTCCTCCTCTCCCCTTCACCTTCCTCCGTTCCCTCCTCTCAAGGTGCGGGTCGGCTGATCAGAAGACGCGGATGCGCATAGACTCGAAGGCGATCAAGAACGACGCCTCGCTCCCCGAGCGCGACCCGCCCCCTTCCTTCGCGCTCACGCTCCGGCCGTACCAGCGCCAGGCGCTGCACTGGATGTCGGCGATGGAGACGGGCGAGGCCGACGCGCGCAAGAGCTTGAGCCTGCACCCGCTGTTTGAGCGGTACCGCTTCCCGAAGCGGCCGGGCAAGGGCAGGGGCACGGGGGAGGGGGACGAGGACGATGACGGGGAGGAGTTCTTCTACTACAACCCTTACTCCGGTGCGTCTGCCCCTCCGCTTCTTCTCCCTCGGGCTCGGAAAGAGCGCGTGGCTGATGATGTGTCCCGGGCGGAATTCGCAGGCGACCTCTCGCTCCTCTTCCCGCGCGCGTCGACCAAGTGCCGCGGCGGCATCCTCGCGGACGAAATGGGCCTCGGCAAGACCATCATGGTCGCGTCGCTCATCCACACCAACACGGCGTGGAACGTGCCCGACGAGCCTGACTTGGACGCGATTGCCGGCGGGAGGGGCGGGGACGCGACGGATGCGGAGGACAGCGCCCAGGAGGAGGAGGAGGTGCGGCGCAAGGGGCACACGCAGACGCGCCTCGGGGCCGGCACCGGGGCGCCCTCTTCTTCCGCCGCTTCTACGACCGAAGGGTCTTCCTCGCAGCCTCAGCCCGCGTCGAAGCAAGTCGACTCGGTCTTCTCCCTCCCGCGCCGGCCGAAGCTCGCCGCCCCCTCGACGCCGCGCGCCACGCTCGTCGTCGCGCCCATGACGCTCCTCGCACAGTGGTGCGACGAGCTCGAGCGCACGAGTGTCAAGGGGAAGAAGGGGAGCGGGTTGAGGGTCGAGATGTACTATGGGAGTGGGAGGGAGAGCGGGGAGAGCTTGAGGAGGGAGATTGAGGCGGGCGATGTGGATGTGGTGGTCACTTCGTGCGTCTCGTCTCGTCTCGTCATTCTCGCCTCTCTCCCGGCTCTCCGAGAGCAGGTGACTGATGGAACGGGAGGGTCTGGTCGCAGGTACGGCTGCGTCCAAAGCGACTACAAGCAGTCCGGCTTCGAGTCTGCCGCGAAGGAGAAGAAGGACAAGAAGGCCAAGGACGACGACGGCGACTCGGACGCGGATGACGAGGGCGGCAAGGACAAGAAGGGCAAGGGGAAGGAGAAAGACAAGGACAAGGGGAAGGGAAAGAAGGGCGGCAAAGGCGGAGGAGGAGGGAAGAAGAAGCCCAAGGGCCTGTTCGCGATCGAGTGGTTCCGCATCGGTTCGTCCCTCGCTTCCTCTTCTCCCTCTCCCTTGTCTTGGAAGGGACGCTGATCGCAGATTGGTGCTGGACGAGCAGTCCTCGACGAGGCGCACCTAATCAAGTCGCGCACGACGCTCACGGCCAAGTCGGCGTACGCGCTCCGGGGTGCAAGGCGGTGGGCGCTGACGGGGACGCCCATCGTCAAGTGCGTCTCGCTCGCTGTGCCTTCTCTCGCTCTGCTTCTCCTTGCTGTTGCGCTGCAGTGGGGAGAAGCTGCTGGTACTTGGTGAAGTGACTGACCTGTCTCACTTCCCGCTTGCAGCCGCCTCGAAGACCTCTACTCCCTCCTGCGCTTCATCCAGCTCGAGCCATGGGGTGCGTCTTTCCTTCCTATCCTTATCTTCTCGCAGCCTGCTTACCCGCGTTCCGCTTCCCGCAGGCAACTTCTCCTTCTTCAAGACGTTCGTCACCGTCCCGTTCCAGAACAAGGACCCGCGCGCGATCGAGGTCATCCAGGTCATCCTCGAGTCGATCCGTACGCTCCTTCCTCCCCACCGCTCTCCCTCACTCCGCCTGACCGTCCTCACTCGCTTTCAGTTCTCCGCCGCGAAAAGTCGATGAAGGACAAGGACGGCCAGCCGATCGTGCCTCTGCCGTCCAAGCACATGGACGTCGTGCGGCTCGACTTCTCGCCGGACGAGCGCGCGATCTACCAGGCGCTGTACCGCAACGCGCGGAGCAAGTTCCTGGGGTATGCGAGGGAGGGGACGGTGCTTTCGTGCGTTTCGTCAACGCTTTCATCCCTTCGTCCTTTCAAACATCGAAGGCATACTGACGGGTTGTTGTGCGCTTCGATACGTCCAGAAACGTCACCGCCATCTTTGCCATCCTCATGCGCCTCCGCCAATGCGTCCTCCACCCGTCCCTCGTCCTCAAGCGCCTCAAAGCCTCTCTCGCCGAGAAGGGCGTCAAGCGCTCCACCTCTTCCTCCTCCTCCGGCGGCGCGCTCGACGCCGACACGCCGCTCGACGAGCGCGACATCCAGCGCCTCATCGAGCGGTTCACGAAGGGCGAGGAGCTCGGGCTGCAGGTGTGGGCTGGCGCGAGCGGGAGTGGAGGAGTGAGGGCGGGAGCGAAGGGGAAGGAGGTCGCGAGCGAGGCGATCGATGAGCTGCTCGAGGTCAAGGAGGAGGAGCTGAGTCGGGAGGGCGAGGAGTGCCCGCTTTGCCTAGAGGTGCGTCTTAGCTTCTTTCACTTCCTTCCTTCGTGCCAAGTGAGGTGCGCAGGAACTGATGCGTGGTACGCAACGATGCAACAGCCCGTCGAGGTCCCGGTTTGGATGCCGCGCTGCGGGCATTCGGGCTGCAAGGGCTGCGTGCTTTCCCACCTTGAGGAGCTGCAGAACGCGGGCGAGGAGGTGCGTATCCCCTCCTCTTCCTGCTCTCTCGTCTCAGCTGACACAGCTCTCTCGCCAGCCTCGCTGCCCCATCTGCCGCTCCGGCCCCCTAACCGAGCGCGAGCTCGCCGCCCTCCAGAATGCCGACGGTACTCGCCCTCCGCCTTCTTCGCCCAAGAAGAAGAAGAAGTACGCCGTCGAGACGCTCCCTTCTTCGCCCGGCTCAACGAGCTCCGGCCCGACGAGGGAGGTCCTGACCCTGCTCGACACGGACGACGAGGACGACAAGACGCCGTCGCCGGTCAAGAAGAAGACCACCGCAGCGCTTCCGCCTGCAAGGACGAGTGAGAAGAGGAAGGGCAAGCAGAAGGCGAAACAGGAGGAGATCGTGCTCGGCTCGTCCTCGGACGAGGACGACGAGGACGAGTCCGAGTCCGAAGGCTACTCGGACAGCGATGCGCCCTCGGACGACGTCCTCCCCGCCGGGACCCGGCGCCGCTTGCGCCGCAACCGCGCCGCCGAGGACTCGGACGGCGACGCCGCGATGGGCGACCTGAAAAACAGGGACGACTCGTCTTCGGCTGCCGAGGACGACGACGACGAGGACGAGGGCGCGGTGGCGGCGGTGGACTATGCGGGCGAGGCCGCGGCGGTCAAGAAGAAGGCGGCGCTGTTGGCGCAGGGTGACTTCCGGTCGAGCACGAAGCTCGAGGCGCTCGTCAAGGCGTTGAAGGAGGAGAAGGTCAAGGACCCGAAGCTCAAGGCGGTCGTGTTCAGCTACGTGCGTTGTCTCCCCATCTTCTCGCTCTCCACGCGAGACCGATTTTTACCGCGTCTGCAGTTTACCACTTTCATCGACCTCATCGAGCGCAAGCTCTCCCAAGAGGGAATCTAGTGCGCCTTTTCTCCCCGCCTTCCACGCCCGCGCAGTCTGACCTGGTCCCCCTCCCGCAGCTGCCTCCGCCTTGACGGCACCCAGTCGCAAGCCGTGCGCCAGAAGGTCGTCCGCCGCTTCACCAAAAGCGAGCAGTCGGTGATCTTCCTCGCTTCGACCAAGGCAGGCGGGGTCGGGCTCAACTTGGTACGTTCTCCCTGTTTTTTCTGTGGCACCGCGAGCGGTACTGACGAGACGGACGTCCGCAGATTGCCGCCGACCACGTCTACCTGACCGACACCTGGTGGAGTACGCGTTCTTGGTTCCTCTTCCGTCTCTTCGGCCGTACTCACCTTCGTTGACACTGCGCAGACGTCGCCACCGAGCAGCAAGCCATCGACCGCATCCACCGCTTCGGCCAGACCCGCCCAGTACGCTTTCTTCTTCTTCCTCGAGCGCCTTCTTCCGGCTAACCCACGCCTTTACCCGCAGGTCTACGTCACGCGCTTCCTCGTCTCGCCCTCGATCGACGACAAGCTCGTCGCGATCCAGGACCGCAAGACCAAGGTGATCCAGAGCGCGCTCGGCAGCAGCAAGGACAAGGACCGCAAGCAGCTCGCCGAGGACCTCGCGGCCATCTTTGCCGATGACGTGTAGTGGCAGTCGTTATGCTCTCCCTCGCGCCTGGTCGCCTGTTGCTTGTAACGTAGTGCGCTTGCAGCTCTCAAGTCGTGGGAAGAGAGGGAAGACGCGGGGGCAAAGAAAGTCGACCGTACGCCTCTACGCAAAGGCGTTGATAAGGCTTGTAAGGTACCTGCGACGGAAGACGAGTGAGGAGGTCCGCAGCAGAGGAACAGCAATTGATTCTCTCGCTTCCCTCGCCCGAGAATGTCGAGTACCACCTCTTCGTCGGGTTATGAATATCACTCGTACCCGTCTACGCCTTCTGGATCGCCTTCATCTGCTTCGCGTACCGCCAGAAGTCGTGGTTGAGCCGGCGACCCTCGTCAACCGTACTCTCGTCGCGCCATCTCACCAAGACTCGGCGCATCCCACACGCCCCGAGCAGCTCCTCCATCGCCTCGCGGAGGTAGGCGGGGAGTGGGCGGGAAGGGTGACAGTTGGCGGGAAGGGAGATGGTGCGCAGGATCGGAGCCGAGGCGATGCAGGTCTCGGCGAGCAGGAGAGGCTCGTTGGCGTCCCAAGGGATAGGGGATGCGGGATCAGGGAGGGCGAGCTGGAGGTGGTGGGGCATGAGGAACCTGATCGTCGCCTCGACCTCGTCGAGGTCGGAGAAGCTCGACTCGCGGAAGTCGACGACATAGAGGGTGGGGACGCTCCGATCGGGAGTGCCTACTTCGGTAGTGTCGGGGGCAGTATCGACCTGGATGAAGTCGAGACGGAGGAGGTCGCCAAAGTCGTGCCAGTCGAAGTACAGGTCGCCGTCCTCCTGCCGTTCGTACAGCCGGCCGAGGTGCAGAACCCGAAGTGACGGTGTGACTGAGGAAGAGAGGAGGACCTCGCAGTTGCTGGAGCTGGTGGAGACGTTGTGGAGGGAGAGCGTGTGGAGAGATGGCAGAGGGGCTGAGGAAGTCGTCGAGAAAGGCTGGAGATGGCAATTGGCGAGGGAAAGGTGTCGGAGGTCTGTGGCAGGGAGCGGAATCAGCTCACGTAGGGGAAGAAAGGGATCGTGACCTACTAGAGAGAGGATGAACCAATGCGACTTCGAGCTCCTCATTTCCTCCGTCGAGACGGAGGTCCTTGAGCTCCGGAAGGGATTGGACGATCGGTGCTACAGTAGAGCTAGAGAGATTGAAACAGCAGAGGACCTTGACTTGCCGGCTGAAAGTCGGGTCCTCGACCAGGCGGCTCTCGACGAGGGCGAGCTGGCGCTTCGAGGTGACCCGCACCACCTCATGCAGGAGACTTTGAGCGATATCTCGGAAGGTACGGGAGACGAGGCAACAACGACGCAGCGTCGACTGGCGGGAAATGTAGGTCGCTTCGACGCAGTCGAGAGGTGCGAGGGTGAGGAGGATGTGGTCGAGGAGCTCAGGCGGGACGGTGCGCGGCATGGTGTGAGGCGGTCGAGGGGTAGTGTGGGCGCTCGTGCAGGACTGCGTAGCGCTCAGGCTGGCTGAGAGGTGTGAGAGAGCGGAAGGGATAAAGAAATGGGGAGCGAGGGCGATGGGCGAAGACGGGTCGACTGGGCTCAGCATGCTGGCTGGCTGGCACAGAGACGTTGCAGGGAGCACACGGAGCCGTTCGAGCGGTTGTAACGGATGCGAGCGCGCTGGAAGAGGACGACGAGCGATTTGCTGAACTGATGAAGAGTTGGCGCCGCTTCCTCCTCTCCTGCTCAACCGCTAGTTCTCGCTCCGACGCACCACAGACGCACTCAGCATCCTCCGGCGACCCTCGCACCCGACACTCCGCCTGCCCCTCGTCGTCCTCGTCAATCTCGTCCTCGTCGCTCCGAGCCTCCGCCATGCTCCTCACCCTCCCCGTCGAGCTCGTCGAGCGCATCCTCCGCCTCGCTGCACCCGAGTACCTCACCAGCAAGACCTACCACGAGCGCCAGACCACCCTCCGAGCCTGCTGCCTCGTCTCGTCCGCCCTTCGCGAGGTCGCCCAGCCCGTCCTCGAAGAGACCGCATTCGTCTGCTCGGGCGTACGGGAGTGGCAGTTACGGAGCTGCATGTCGAGCGTCACGCCCCGTCTCCGGTGCTTCCGCCTGAGTTCCGGAGGCTACGCTCCCTGGACGACCCTGGCGCCTCTCCTGCGCGCCTGCACCGGGCTTAGCAGCCTGAGCCTGGTGGACCTCAACAGTGTGATCCTGAGTGACCTCGAGGTTCTTGACAGTGCGCTCACATCCTGCTCTTAGCCCTCTCACCGCCACTGACCTGCACCTTTCTCCGTAGACCTTTCCGACCTGACCCTCCGCGGTCTCTACCTCGTTGACGGTCCTTTCCGCCTCGAAGCCGTCACGAGCCTCGACTGGGACGACATGTATCTCGAGGATGGCAGTCCTGCCGGCCTTGCGCACCCTGCTTTCCCCTCCCTTCAAGCCCTCGCCTGCCCCCGCCCTGAACTCTGCGAGCTGGCCCTCCTCGCCCAGCTCGACTGCCTACTCCTCCTTTCCCCGCGCCGCTTGCCCGAGCAATACGCTGCAATCCTGAGTCCATCGAGGGTCCTGCGCGACATCAGGCCTAATCGCCTCTTCGGTCCTGACTTGGAGTCTCCCGAGGCGATGCGCCTTGAGCCTGTGATTGATCTGGCCTGGGCTGGCTTCACAACGCGGTTGATCGGCCAATTGTGGACAAAAGCGGGCACTTCTCTTGTCATATTCCCATCCCCGTCCAGCTTCGTTGGCTTGAACAGTCCTCCAGTTCTGGAGGCCCTGGACGACCTTCGCGCTGCGTGCGAGGACATTGGCATCCCGACAGTGGTCGAATCTGTCGACCCGGACGAAGCCGCCTCCCGCATCTCCCCCTTCTTCTGGCAGTACGCGAAGGAGCTCAAGGCGAAGTAGGAGGCGGACAAGGCCACCGAGGGGATGAGCTAGGCGAGGCGAGGACAACCTTTGATGTAGAGACGGGCGGGAGGGAAGGAGCAGAATGTGACCGTCGACTGTCGAAACGAGGTTGACTTTTCTTTCCGCAGTCGTAGGCAGCAGAAAGCAGAACAGCACTTCAGAAGCTTCTACTTGTGACAATCGAGGTCTACAAAACATCAGAGCAAGATAGCTATCAAGACAACTCCTTCATCCCTCTTCTGCCGCTCACAGCTTCGCCTTCTCCTTTGCCGGCGCGCCGTCCGCCGCGCCGCCCTTGAGCATGACCTCGAGGACATCGTTGCACGCCTCGTCGAGGTAGTGCTTGAGCGCTCGGACGTTGTTGTGCGGCGAGCGGTTCATCGTGGTGATCGTGAAGCGGAGCGTCTTGTTGTTGACGGAGTACTGCGGGTGCGAGAGCATGTTAGAAGAGGTAAAGGAACGGTGAGGAGGAAGAGGAAGGAGACGCACGGCCAGTCCGTAGCCCTCGTCGACGACCCTGAAGGGAAAGGGAAAGGGAAAGGGAAAAAAGCTGGTTAGCTCGACTTTAGGCAGTGGAAACGAGGGGACGATCAACGCACTCTCCGTACCCCCACCCACTGAAGTACTCCGAGCTCAGCTGGCTCGTGCTCAGGATCCAGTTGTTGCTCTGCCCGAACGTCGGGTCCTGGTAGAGCGCCGGCACCTCCTCGCCGTCCTTGAGAAGCTTCTTGAGCCCGAACAGGTGGCGGTCGACGCCGCGGCCGTCGGCGGCCTCGCCCGCGAGGGCGATGTGCTTCGCGGCGGCCTTGCGGAACAGGGCGACGCGGTCGGTGTTCTGCTCGCAAAGCAGGAAGGGAGACGGCGAGTTCTGGTCAGCAGGAGGTAGAAGGTGGAGAAGGACGAGACAGCGGACGGAGCGCGAGTTGTCCTCCATGGCCTTGTACCACTCGAGCGCCTCGTTCGTCGTCGACCGGATGACCTCGGTCCTGCCCAGGCGGTACTTGCGCGTCTGGGCGCTCTCGTACGTCGGCGCGACGCGGCCCTCCATCTTGTAGTACGCGAGGCCCATGACGAGCTGCGCGTACGAGTCCGGCGACGTCTTGAACTGCTTGATCTGGTCCTTGCCGCACCCCGAGTACTCGAGCACGGCGAGGTCGTGCTTCGCCATCGTCTCCTCGAAGGACTTGATCGAGGTTGAGATGGCAGAGGTGACGGACGAGGGGAGGGAGAAGGTAAGGGGCTTGACGGGCGGGAGGGAAGAGGCCGAGCGGGCGGAAGAGCCGAGGTCGATCTTGCCCGCATCGAGGGAGCGGAGGAGCCAGTCGTTCAGGCGCGAGGTCGGCGTGCCGTCCATGCACGAATGCTCGCCGTTGAAGCCCGACTTGCCGTTCTCGAACACAATGACTGGCGAAGAAAGCGAAGGTCAGCCTAGGAAGAGAGAAAAGAGAACGGCCGAGAACGCACGCTGGTGCTTGTCAAACCAGCGGTCCTTGCCGTCGCCGACCCACAGGCCCCAGCTCTTCTCCTCGCGAGTGATTGGCTTGTTCGAGTCGAGCGAGATGACGATGATGGACGACTCGATGCGCTCGAGCGACTGCAGGTTCTTCGGGTCGTGCTCAACGAGGTCCTTCCGAGCCTGTTCGTAGTAGAGGGTGAGTGAACAGGAGAGAGAAGACCTAGCGAGAGAGGCGCGCCTGGGTCCACAGGTCGCGGTCGGCAGCGGTAAGAGCGCCGACCGGGTTCGGGTCCGCCGTCTCGCCCGCCTGCTCAACGACCTGCTGGAAGAGCCTGTACACAAAGAAAAGTCAGGTCACCTGGCTAGGGAAGGAGGGAAGAGCAGCAAAGCTCACGTCTCGAGCTCCTTCTCGCTCAACCACTCGCCCTTCTCATCCACAACCGGGACCTCGAAGAACTTGTTCTTCCGGACGACAACGACATGGTTGTTCTCGTCGGGGTTATAGATCTTGGCCGTGTCGGACGGCGAGGTCGGCAGGCGCGAGGCGTTGAAGAGGTACTTGTACGAGGCCATGCACAGGGGCGTCTTGCGCGCCATCTCGGGCTCGAGCTGCTCGCTGCGAATGGCGTGTGGAGTCAGTGCGAGGACGCAGAGGGGTGAAGGGGGGCAGCGCACGTGATCGTGAGGTGGCGGAAGTAAAGCAGAGCGCGAAGCAGAGCGGCGGCACGAGCCGGGCCCGTCTTCCTTGTCCGGTCGTCTTTGTGAGCATAGAAGTAGTTGACGCCTGTTCTTCCCAGGTCAGTGCAAGTTGAGAAAGAGGCAAAGGAAGCGCAGACTCACCGGGGACGACGGGACCCCTCCAGCCAAAGTAGGCCGTCTCGTTCCACCACTCGCTGAGCCAGCTCTCCTTCTCCTCTGCGCGCTTGAGCAGGCGCTGCTGGAGCTCCTTGACGAGCGGCGAGGCGACAAAGTCCTTGACGGCCTGCTCCGACTTTGCCCAGCTCGGGAGCGGCTCGGAGGAGGAAGTGGGAGACTGGTCGGTGTGGTAGGGCTGGATCGAGGCGAGGTAGCGCTGAGCGGTCTCTTCGAGAGTGGGGACGGGGAGGTGTGGCAGAGTCTTCTCAAAGCGGTCTGCGGCAAGAGAAGGAGGGAATTAGTCGGAGTGGATCGCGTGTGGGGAGCAGCGACGACGCCGCGTGCGCCGCTCTGTGGGCCAGCGAGAGGGCGTGGACAGGGTTACGAGGCTGCATAGAGAGTGGCGAGCGACTCACACATGGCCGACTCGCCGGTGGGAGGCGACGAGCGGCTGGGGCGGGACGACGACATGGCCCGGGTCGAGGAGGGAGTGGGCAGGCGAGCAGCAGTGCGGGAGAGCTGAGCAGTCGACTGTGCTCGGCGTGCGAGCATCACTTGGGGTGCAAGTAGCAGTTGGAGCAGGAGGGAAACGAGCGAGAGCGCCGACCGGCTCGACAAGGCCTCCGCTCCGAGCCGGTCGCGTCCGGCTTTCTTTTCCTCGGAAAAGGAAAAAGGGGCAGGAAACGAGCGATTACAACACAACAGCCTGAACAAGAACAAGAAAAAGAACGCCCTCTAGGAGAAACCGAACGAGAACCCGCGACCTCGACCCGCTCAACCACGCCGTCCGCGCCCACCGGTCGTGCCCGCACCGCTGCGCTTCTTGCTCGTCCCGGCGTGGCCCTTGACCATGGGCGCGTCGCCAGCGACGGCAGCCTTGCGCGCGGCCTGGTCCTTGGCGGGGCCGCCGCGGCGGGATTTGCTAGAGAGGGAGAAAGAGGGCGGGTCAGTCTCTGCGGGGAGGAGAGGCGAGAGCGACGGAGGAGAGAGGGAGACGGGACGCACTTCTTGACGTTCGCGGTCGTGAAGAAGTTGGTCGCCTTCTTCTTGTTGGTCGTCATGCGCGCCTCCTTCGTGGGCTTGTCCTCCTCCTCGTCGGACGAGACCTGGTCGATCGCACGAGCTGTACACGCACCAAAACCTGAATCAGTACCACCTTCTCGACGAGAAGAGAGAGAGGGGAAGAGCTCGAGGTAGACGTACTCCGCTTCTTGCCCGCCGCCTTCTTCGCCGCCTTAACCGGCACCGCGACCTTGCCGACCGCCTTGCCCTTCGGCGCATCCATCACGATCTCGACGTCCTCCTCGCTTCCCTCCTCCTCACTGCCCTCGTCCTCCTCCTCATCGTCCTCCTCGACCGCAAAGCTCGTCTCCGGCCCAGACAGGTCGACCGACCCTTCCTCGTCCTCGTCGAGCACCGACGCCGGGCGCTTGCCTTTCGCGGCAGCGGCGGAGGAAGAAGAGGCAGAGGCGTTGACCGCCTCGATCTCGTCCGCCTCGCCGACAGCCTGCGCGAAGAGCTCGTCCCACGCCAGGGGCGGCTCGGCACCCTCGGCGGCAGCGTCAAAGCTCTCCTCCGCGTCCTCCTCCGCGAGGTCCTCTCCCTCACTCTCGCTCGCAATGCCTCCCCACTCCTCCTCCTCGTCGTCCTCCTCCTCGGCCGCATCGGAAGCGGCACCGGGCTCGACCTCGTCCTCCTCGATGCGCTTGATGTCGTCCGGCAAGAACTTGGTCGAGTGCACGATCTGGTGCAGCGGCTGCGTCACGCCGGGGATCTTGCGCGTCGAGTTGCCCTCGGCGTCGAGGCCGTCGTCGGCCGGGAAAGGCGAGTCCGCTTCGGCAGCCTTCGACTTGCCCTTGACGGACGCGGAGGCCGAGGCAAGCTTGAGCGGCTTGGGGAGGGGCTTGCCCGAGGCGTCGACGGGCTCGGGGGGAGGGACGAAGAAGGGGATCTTGCCGCGAATCCAGTCCTGCGGGTCGCCAAACCAGGTCAGTTCGAGTCTTTCTGGAAGGAGGAGGGGCAGAGAGCGGAAACGCACGTTGATGACCATGGTCGCAACGGTGCGGTAGTCGGCCTCGCCACCGCGGTGCAGCTTGCCCATCTTGTTCGCGAGCTTCTGCAAAAAGTCCTCGGCGTTGTCCCACTCGGGGATGCCGTACGTGCGCGCCATGTACTCCTTCCTGACGCGGTGCAGGAGGAAGTCGATGTGGCTCGCCGGGTCCGACAGGTGCTCGACGCGCACCGTGCCCTTGAGGACCTTCTCGCTCTCCGTGTCCCGCGCGCTCGGGGGCACGATGCCCGGGCAGTCGATGAGGTAGATGCGGCGCATGAGCGTGATGTATTGCCACACCTTGGTCTCGCCGGGGATGGGCGCCGTCTTGCACACGGCCTTCTTCTTGAGCGTGTTGATGATGCTCGATTTGCCGACGTTCGGGTAGCCGATGAAACCGACCGAGATCTGCTTCTTGTCCGAGTAGAGCGTCGAGAACTGCCGCAGGAGCTGGATGAGCGAGCCCTTGCCGAACGAGTTGTTGATCGACGCGTGGAAGGCGATCGTCGGCGCCGTCTTCGACAGGATCTTGACCCAGCGAGCCTGCGCAGGAACCGAGTCAGTCGCCATCCGCACGTAGAGGGAGAAGAGGAGAACGCACAGCAACCCATCCCGGAACGAGATCCACCTTGTTGAGGACATAGACGACCTTCTTGCCCTTCTTCTCCTTGGCGAGGTACGTCTCGACGCTCTCGCAGCGCGTGCCCATCGGGTCGCGCGCGTCGAGGACATGGAGGAGAACGTCGGACGAGTCGATGACCTGGCGCGTGCCGGAGCTGTCAGTACTCTCCCGCTACATCGGCAAGAGCAGAGAAGAGAGGGGACGCACCTTGTACAGCTCACCCCAAATACGCTTACTCGTGCCCGCCCCAAGAATCCAATCCATCGGCTTGTTGCCGAGCTGCGCGTCCGCCTCCTGCGCCGCGACGACCTCCGGCGCCAGACTGCCCTCGGCGTCGCGGATCTCGCTCAGGCGCTGGTCGGCGGCGGCGCGGGCAGCAACCTCGGCGTCCTTGGTGCGCTGGGCTTCGACCTGGCCCGCGAGCTCGGCGATCGAGCCGACGTTGAGCTTGGGGCGCTTGCGCTGGGCCTTCGCGCCGAACGTGTCCGAGAAGGGCTCCGTGGTCGTCAGGTCGGGGGTCTTGGCCTGCCAGACGGGGAAGAAAAGGGAAGAAAAGAGTCAGTCCCGCTTTTTCCGTGCGAGAAAAGGGAGAGAGGGAAGCTGGGACGTACACCGCGCACGGCGTCCGTCAGCAAGCTCATCGGGAGCTTGTTCTGCTTGAGCACGACGGCGTACGGGTCCGCGATCTTCTCCTTCAAGCTCTCGCGGAAGTGCTCGAGGGCGGTCTGGGAGATGGTGCGCGTATTGCCGAACCAGCGCCGGTCGGGCTGCACGCGCCCGGGCGTCACCTCGCTCGACTGGAACTCGGCCGCCTTGAGGATCTTGCCGTCCGCGTCGCGGATCGCCTTGGACGACTTGCCAGAGAGGAGGTTCACCCGCTTGGCGGATTTGGCATCGCGGTAGAAGTTCTCGCCTGTCGTGATGGGACAACGTTAGCTTCTCCTTAGCTCGAGCTACCCAACGAGCTCCCACAGCGGGCGGGAGACCAGCGAGAGAGACTTACCCTT
Source organism: Rhodosporidiobolus sp. SP3-3/4 (assembly GCA_029873605.1). Classification (NCBI taxonomy): domain Eukaryota; kingdom Fungi; phylum Basidiomycota; class Microbotryomycetes; order Sporidiobolales; family Sporidiobolaceae; genus Rhodosporidiobolus; species Rhodosporidiobolus sp. SP3-3/4. Next base: position 1,081,819 of record JAQJIZ010000005.1, read on the forward strand.
GACCCGGATGTTGCCCGTCTTGAGCCCCGTCGCGGCGGCGTGCTTCGAGCTCCTGGCCTTGGTCGTCGGGTTCGAGGTGTCGCGCGGCATGGTTGCGTGCCGTCAACGAGCAAGCAGAAGCGAGCAGGGAGCGGTGGCGGAGAGAGTAAGCGCGCGCTGAGGACGAGCAAGCTCACTCGGGGCGATGCACACGGTCTGGGCCTAGACGGAGTCCGGGTGGACTTAGCGACGACGACCCTGACCAGCAGAGGCTCTTTCCGCTGCTGAGTGTCGCCTACCGTCACTTCAGCACGGAAGGGGGGCGCCTGTGCGTCTTTTCTTTCGAGCGAGGACTCGCTTTTCTCGCGTCTTTTCTCGTTCTGCCGTCCTTTCCTGCCAAACCGACTAAGCGCGATCTGTCGTTCAGCTGCTGCTCGCCCTGGACGAGGCGGAGAGTTCGACAAGGGAGAGCTTGAGGGGGGAGAGAAAGGCGGGCAAACCGTGAAAGAAAAAGCGGGCGCCTTCAACGCTGCGCCGCATTGAGCGCGCTTCTCGCGAAAACTCCAGGGCCAGCGGCATCCCCTGTCACGTCACCACACGCGCGAAGGAACAGAAGCAAGCGAAACACTCACTGGCCGGTGTTGGCAGGACGGAAGGAGAGAACAAAAGGAAGCCAATCAAGGCCGGGCGGGCGGACCTGATGCAAGGTGTTCCGCGCGGTGCTCAGGTGGGAGAGGGACGTGTATACGTGCGACTTGGCCTGTGCAGTCGAGGGCCACCGCTGGAGAGCACAGCATGAGGAGGAGGAGCGAAGGGGAAGAAAGTGACGACGAGGCGAAGAAGGGCACCGGCAAGAGTGGAAGCAAACGGCGCGGGAAGCGGGAAGCTCTTCGGAGGGTCGGAAGGAGGGAGAAGCGGGTCCAAGGGGCAGAAGCGGAAGCGGGAGGGGGGAAGAAGGGGAACGGGATGAGGCAGCGTAGCGGGTCAAGGAGGGCGTGCGGGCGGTTTGTTCGAGCAAGAGGGGGGTTCAGTGGTCTCTAGGTATCTCCTGAGAGTGTAAGAGAGCCCCAGGAGGAGCGAGAGAGAGAGGTTGAGGGTGACCCGCCCCTTCGTCGTCCTGGTGCCCAAGTCGCGGCCAGCGGGTTGCGGTTGCTCCCCCATCTCGCGAACCTGGCAGTCTCGAGTGTGAGCTGCCACCCCTGCTAGCTGTGCTCCCCCGGCCTCCCTCCCCTCCCGACCCAGTCTCTCCCCTCTTCCCCCTCGAGGCCATTCTTCCCGCCTCGCCCTCGCCCTCCGCCCGACCGCCCGCTCGTCTCGACGCCGACTAGCACCCGCACTTAGGGCAGCACTACCACCCGACACAGCACCTCCGACTGCCTGTCCCCCCCATCTGCCCCACTGAACCCGAGTGCTCGACCCTCGTCGCGAGTCTCCAGCCTCTTGCCCTCGCCTTCGCCTCCTCATCCACTCGGCACCGCCTCGCTCTCATCTGAGCGTCCACTCTTCCCTCTCCCCACACCCACCACTCCTCTCCCCCTCGTCACCCTCCCGCCCTTCCTCCGACTCGCCCAGTCGCTCGTCGCCCCGCCCTCTTTCGCTCCACTCGCTCGCCCTCGAGCCTCTCCCACCCCCTCTACCGCCCAATCCACCCGCCCATCGCCACCACCGGTCATCTAGACACCCTCTCCCGTCTTCCCAGTGCGTCTCTTGCTCTCTCTGACGCTCCGCCATGGCCCCCCCGCTGACCCAAAGATCGGCATTGTCCCCTCTCGCCCTCCCCGCTTTGGCCTCGTCGCCTCGTTCCATCCCATCTCGCTCGTCCACCTCCCCTCTACACCATCAGCCCGACCACTCCCACACCCGCACCATGTCTGCAGCCGCCGACATTCAAGAAAAGATCGCCGCAGCACGGCGCGAGGCAGAGACCCTCAAGGAGAAGATCCGGGCAAAGCGCGAGCAGCTCGCCGACACCAGCCGTCAGTCCCCACTCTCTTCACCCTTGTGAGCCTCTCGCGCGGCACGGACTGACCCTCTCGGTGTTCAACCCCACTTGCTCGTTCCCCCCCCCCCCTTCCTCCTCCGACTCTCGCACCTCTTCCCCCCTCCCAGTGCGCGCCATGGCGGCCGAGATCGACCCTCTCCCGCGGATAACAATGCGCGTGCGGCGAACGCTCAAGGGTCACCTCGCCAAGATCTACGCGATGCACTGGTCGCAGGACAAGCGGCACCTCGTCTCGGCCTCGCAGGACGGCAAGCTGATCGTCTGGGACGCCTACACGACCAACAAGGTCCACGCGATCCCGCTCCGCTCGTCGTGGGTCATGACGTGCGCGTACGCGCCGTCGGGCAACTTTGTCGCGTGCGGCGGCCTCGACAACATCTGCTCGATCTACAACCTCCGCACCAAGGAGGGCAGCGTCAAGGTCGCGCGGGAGCTGAGCGCCCACACGGGCTACCTCTCGTGCTGCCGCTTCCTCAACGACCGCCAGATCCTCACCTCGTCCGGCGACATGAGCTGCATGCTCTGGGACGTCGACGCCGGCGTGCGGGTCATCGAGTTCAACGACCACACCGGCGACGTCATGTCGTGCGTTGTCTCTTCCCTTTACTTCCCCGTTGGCGAGTGCTGACCTCCGCGCCGACAGCCTCTCGCTCGGCCCGAACCAGAACGTCTTCGTCTCGGGCGCGTGCGACACAACAGCAAAAGTGTGGGACATCCGGACGGGCAAGGCCGTGCAGACGTTCACCGGACACGAGTCCGACATCAACGCGGTTTCGTGCGTCCCCCTGTCCCCCTTCTTTCCTCCTCTCCTTACCAACTAACTTACCCCCGCATGGCAGCTTCTTCCCCAACGGCGACGCCTTTGCGACCGGCTCGGACGATGCCTCGTCGCGCCTGTTCGACCTGCGCGCGGACCGCGAGCTGAACCAGTACACGCACGACAACGTCCTGTGCGGGATCACGTCGGTCGGGTTCTCGGTCTCGGGCCGCATCCTCTTTGCCGGCTACGACGACTTCAACTGCAACGTCTGGGACACGCTCAAGGGCGAGCGCGTCGGCGTCCTCGCCGGCCATGAGAACAGGGTCAGCTGCTTGGGCGTCAGCGCGGACGGGATGGCGCTGTGCACGGGCAGTTGGGACTCGATGCTCAAGGTGCGTCTCTTTGCTCCCTTGCCCTCTTTTTCCGTCGATCGAGACTGACCTTGGCTCCTCCCCCCCGCAGATCTGGTCTTAATCGCCCGCATCCGCCTCGTTACGCCTCATCGCCTCGCCGCTCCCGCCCCTCTCTGACCTCCCGCCCTCGCCACGCGTCGACTCTATACCCTTCCCTCGTCGACGCCGCCCCTCCCTCCCTCTTCTCGCTCGCCGGACCTACCCTCGTCCTCCCCACCCGCCTTCACCTCCCCTCCACCACCACCACCCGCCGTCTCTCGTTCCGTCTCATCTCACATCGATCTCATCTCTATCTCGTAGTCGCCGTCCCTACCAGCTGTTCAGTTCCCCTTTTCCTTTTCCCCCCCTCCGTTTTCTCCGTTCCTTCTTTCCCCTACTTCCTTCCTTCTTTTCTATCCCAGCAGTGCTCTTTCAGTTCTCCCCACTATCCTCCTTCCCTTCGCCCCCCCTTCGCTTCTCTATCTCCCCGCGCTCGTTCTCGTTCCTCTCACACAAGATACCCCTCATCGTCGTCTTTCTCTTCTCTTTCCTCCCGTTCCCTTTCCACCCCTTTTCCAACCCCCTTTTTCGCCGCGACCCCCGGCGAGCTCGAGCGTTATAATCGAAGTCTTCTCCCTTTTTCTCCCTGGCTGGATTTCTCGCTTCTGGCTCTTTTCCGCCCCGGAGAGCCGAGCTCCTTGCTTCTCCTCCGCCTCTCGCTTCCGCTTCTTCTTCTCCTGCTCTTCGCCTGTGCCATGTCGCCGATGCGCGGTCTCTCGCCACGACCCCAGGCATCCCAGTCGGCGAAGTCCCGGTACGCCTTCTCTTCCGTTGTACTTCCTTGTTCCCCTCCGCTGACCTTCCGCCTCTCCCACCCCTGCAGGCTGTCAACCGCGCACAGCCTTGCGAGGGTCTGCTCTCGGCGGTGGCGAGGATGGCGACCGGCGCGACCGGCCGCGACCTAGGTCGCCGAGGGACAGCAAGCAGGGCGAGCAAGCGGACGCGGATCTCGAGACATTGTCGGGCAGTAGCAGATTGGCGTGCAAGTGCTCTTTGGACGCAGAGAGGCTGGCGAGACCGGAAAGAGCCAAGGAGGAAAACGAGCGACCCGGTTTCCTTCCCCTTCTCTCAGGCCACACTGCGGCGGGTAGGTCCTCAAGAGACCCGTTTTAACGCTTCCGGTGCCTTCGACCCGGCGTTGCTGCCTCGTCAGCGCCAAACCTTGCCTCGGTACGGGAGGGGGTGGAAGAGTGGGGAAGGCTCCCTCTCTCTCGTCCTCACCGCTCCCCTTCGCTCTTCAGCAAGGCAAGGATGAGCGACAAGACGAGCACATCAACGCCCACCACGCCCAAGGCCACCGTGCGCTCCCCTCGCTCTTCCCACCCTCCCCACCGTGCCGCTCACTGACCCGTTTCTCCTCGCCTTCGTCGCGCCGCTGCTGAGCGAACAGCACTCGGCCAACCCGTTCGAGGCGCAGGCGCAGCCGCCGCGCAGGGTCAGGGCGCACAAGGTGCGCTCTCTCTCGCTCGCTCTTCCCGCTCGCCTCGCACGCTGGGACCGGGAGCTGACCCTCGTGTGGGGGACGATTTGGTCGATGTCGACAGCGCTCTGCGACCGGTACGCAGGATCGTCCTCTTTGCAGTGGTATGAAGACTGGCTGACGAGCGCGGCGGGCAGGCTTCATTCCCGAAGGCACCAAGAAGCTCGACGAGGTGCGTTTTTCTTCCCTTTTTCCTCCCTACCCGCGCCCTTCCCTGCTTTTTCTGATCATCTCCCCACCCGTCTCATCTTCCACGCTTGCTAGATCTTCCCTGGCGACCCGACCGCCTGGAAGGCCGCCATCGCGAAGAACGACGAAGCCTTGAAGATCGCCGACCCGGCCGTCGTGCAGGCCAACATCGTGCACCACGTCGGGACGACGCTCGCGCGCGCGCCGTTCAACGTCGAGGCGTTCTCGATGTACCAGGCCACGGCGCTCAGCGTCAGGGACAAGCTCATCAGCGAGTTGCGTTTTTTCCTTTCTTTGCTCTTCTTCAATTCGAGGCGAGTCGCTGACGCGACGATCTGCAGCTGGAACGACACCCAGATGCACCACACGACTAGCCGCGTCAAGAGGGCGTACTACCTCTCTGCCGAGTTCCTCATGGGTCGCGGGTCGGTCTCTTCCTCTCTCCCCGCTCCTCCTTCGCCGTGCCCGGTTCTTCCGCTTCCTTCCCGTCCGCCTCGGTCTTCACTTCCCCGCTCTGATCGCTTCGCGAGCGGCATGTCGCTAACATCGTCGAAACTCCCATAGTCTCGACAACGGCCTCCTCAACCTCGGCGTCAAGCCGACCTACCACGACGCGCTCAAGGGCCTCGGCTTCTCGCTCGAGGACGTCGAGGAGAGCGAGCGCGACATGGGTCTCGGGAACGGCGGTCTCGGTACGCTCACCATTTTCCTCAACTTGGCTTTTCCCCCTCATCTCACCTCCTCCACCTTCTCGCGCCGGACAGGTCGCCTTGCCGCGTGCTACATCGACTCGGCGACGACGATGGACCTCCCTGTCTGGGGCTACTCGCTCCGTAGGCTTTCCGGCCCGTTTTTTCCTCTTCCCGGCTGACCGAGGCTTCCCCCAGGTTACGGCCACGGCATCTTCAAGCAGTACGCCCCGTTTCCTGCCCCTCCACAAACACGCGAAGCTCACTCTGTTCTCTCCCCGTGCCAGGATCATCAATTCCAAGGGCGAGCAGGTCGAGGTTCCCGACCCTTGGCTCGATCACGCCAACCCGTGGGAGATCCCGCGCCTCGATGCTGCCGTCGAGGTCAAGTTCCACGGCGAGGCCAAGCGCGAGGGCGGCAAGGGCGCCGGCACCTGGACGGGCGGGATTGAGGTGCTCGCGGTGCCATACGACGTTCCGATCCCGGGCTTCCGCACCAAGACGACCAACAACCTCCGCCTCTGGCAAGCGCGTGGCAAGGTATCATTCGACCTAGCCGCCTTCAATAGTGGTGACTATGCGGCAGCGACGAGCGAAGAGCAAGAGGCCGAGACCATCACGCGCGTCCTCTACCCGGCCGACCACTCGCTCGCCGGCAAGGGCCTCAGGCTCAAGCAGCAGGGCTTCTGGGTCATGGCGACGCTGCATGACATCTGCCGCCGCTTCCGCAAGCTGCAGCTCCCCTGGGCCGAGTTCCCCAACTACTCGGCGATCCAGCTCAACGACACGCACCCCACGCTCGCCATCGTCGAGCTCCAGCGCATCCTCGTCGACGAGGAGGGCCAGGACTGGGACTCTGCGTGGGACATCGTTCGTCGACTTTCCCTTTCTTTTCCCGTATGCTGTCCCGAGCCGTTGCGCTTATTTTCTCCTCTCCCCCTCGCACTCGCAGGTTCGCAAGACCTTCGCCTACACGAACCACACGGTCCTTCCCGAGGCGCTCGAGAAGTGGAGCGTCGCGCTCGTCGAGTGGCTCCTGCCGCGCCACATGCAGATCATCTACGACATGTGCGTTCTCTTCCTCTCCCGCTTTCAGGATCATCCTACTGACTTCGCACCCCTACTGCCCTTTCTCCTGCACCAGCAACCTCTTCTTCCTCCAGGACGTCGAGAAGAAGTTCCCGAACGACCGCGGCCGGCTCGCGCGCATGTCGCTCATCGAGGAGGGCGCCGAAAAGATGGTCCGCATGGCGCACCTCGCCGTCATCGGCTCGCACAAGGTCAACGGCGTCGCCGAGCTGCACTCGGGCCTCGTCCAGACGGACCTCTTCCCGGACTTTGTCGAATATCTTGGCAAGGAGTGGGTTCTTCTCTCTCTCTCTTCAGGCAGCTGTTTGGACTGACGCTCTATGCTGTTGGCAGCCACTTCGGCAACGTGACGAACGGCATCACGCCCCGCCGCTGGCTCCTCGGGTGCAACCCCACGCTGTCCGACCTCATCACGGACAAGCTCGGCGACGGCTGGATCAAGGACCTCTCGCAGCTCAAGGGCCTCGAGAAGTTCGCCAAGGACAAGGCGTTCCAGAAGATGTGGGCCGCGAGCAAGCAGGGCGAGCTTTTTCCTTCCTCGTCGGCGTTCCGTCGAGCCCGTTGCTCACCCCTTTGCTTTCTCGTTCGCAGCCAACCGCGACCGCCTGTGCGACTACATCGAGGCGACGATCGGGATCAAGACGAACCGCAAGGCGCTCATCGACGTCCAGGCGAGTTCCCCTTTTTCTGCCTCTCCTCTTTCGGCTCCGCCCGTCGACTGACTCAATATCCCTCTCCCTTACCTTCGCCCGTGCATTCCGCTCCACCACTTTCTACCCGCCATGCGTCCATCGCCCTCCTCTCGCCGTCGTCGCCTTCGGAACCTTGCGTCCTCAGGTCAAGGTGCGTTTTTCTCCTCCTCCATGTCCTGTTTCGCTTCTTTCGCCCTCTCGCTGACTTCTCACTGCTTCTACACCTATCCGAGTGACCCCTACAGCGCATTCACGAGTACAAGCGCCAGTTGCTCAACGCCTTCGGCATTATCTTCCGGTACCTGCAAATCCGCAAGATGTCGACTCAGCAGCGCAAGTACCTGGTCCCCCGCCTCTCAGTCATCGCGGGCAAGTCCGCCCCCGCGTACTATATTGCAAAGCGCGTCATCTTGCTCATCAACGCCATCTCGAGGACGATCAACGCCGACAAGGAGGTGCGCGAGTACCTCACGGTCGCGTTCCTGCCGGACTACTCCGGTGCGTCTCCTTCCTTCCTCCTCTACTCCCTGTCCCTGAGGGCGAGGCGGAGCGGTTCGCGGCAATCGGGAGCAGAAAACCGAGACCCTCCTTCCGATGTCTGACTTGCGTCTTCCTCCTCCAGTCTCGCTCGCCGAGGTCATCATCCCCGCCGCGGACGTCTCTTCCCAGCTCTCGACGGCGGGCACCGAAGCGTCCGGCACCTCGAACATGAAGCTCGCCGCCTCGTGCGTTCCCTTCGAGACCTCTTCCCCGTACACGACCAGCTCACGCCTCTCCTCCCATCTCGCAGCGGCGCCCTCCTCCTCGGCACCTGGGACGGCGCCAACATCGAGATCGCGCAGGCGGCGGGCGAGGACAACGTGTTCATCTTCGGGCACCTGACGCCGGACGTGCCCGCTTTGCGCCGCGCGCACTGGTTCGGCGAGACGCAGTACCCCGCCGAGCTCCTCGAGGTCGTCGACGCGATCCGGAGCGGCATGTTTGGCGACTCGGGCGCGTTTGAGCCGCTCATTGGGACGCTGTTTGAGGGGAAGGACCACTGTGCGTCGTCTTCTTTTCTTCCGTCCTCTTCTCGGACTTCGTTAGGCATGGACTGATCCGCGTTGAGACGGGCGCAGACCTCGTCAGCGACGACTTCCTGTCGTACCTGCAGGCGCAGAAGATGGTCGATGAGGCATGGGTCGACCAGGCGAGCTGGACCGAGAAGAGCAGTTCGTCCTCTTGCTTTCCTTTCCCGGCCACTCGTCTGTTGACATTCACCCTTGCAACGATAGTCCTCACCTCGGCCCGCACCGGCTTTTTCTCGAGCGACCGCGCCGTCGCCCAGTATGCCGAGGGTGCGCTTTCCTTCCTCCCGTCCCCTCCTTACCCCTCCCATTCGAGCACTGACCCGCTCTCTCCGGCACGCACAGAGATCTGGAACATCGAGCCCATCACCGTCCCCGCCCCGAAGCGCAGCTAAGTCGGCTTGGACAAGGCGGGAGGAGGGAGGAGCGCTTGTCAAACGAAGGAGAGGGAGGAGCAAAAACGGTGGTCTTTCCGCTTTCCCATCTGTGCATCTTTTGTGCCCCGTTCAGTACCCCGTAGTGCCTCCTCACGAAACGAAATCAGTACCGCTTGCTGCTGTTCGTGAGGGAGGGGGGAAACTGGTCGAGAAGAAAAGGGCTGCGGAAGAGGCTGTTCTTGCTCGGAATGCTTGTTCTGGGTCTTTCGAGCGCTGGAGAAGGACTGTGAGGCGATTCTTCGAGCATCCAGCTCGTGTTGAGCGACGGACGACGGGGGAAAAGACTACAACAGGGTTAGAGATGGGACTACAAATCGACTATGCCGGCCGACCTCGACCTCGCGCCCGAACGGTGGCGCCTCTCTCTTTCCTCTGCACCACCCGCTCTCCCTCCCGTGCGTCCTGCTGCCTCGGTTGCACCTCTACCGTACTCCCTGACTGACGAGCTGTCTCCCTGTGCCTTCCTCGTCCTCGTCCACCGTCCGTGTCCCGCCACACGTTTCCCCTCCTGTCCCGATCCGCTCCTCTCCCGCCTTCTCTCGCCTTCCATTGCCTCCGACAGCCTCTCTCGCCTCTCTACACACCTTCACACAACACCACTCGAAGCACAGCGTACGCTTGGCTCTCTCCTGGCCTTGTGAGGCGCGGCGGGAGACGAGGTGGGGGGCACCGGTCAGCGGTGGCGCAACCTAGCCAGCGAGATCGGCGCACGCCCACTGCCTCTCAGCAACGCTACGAACAGCGTAGAGCGCCGGCCGAGCGCCGTGGAGCGAGCGGGACATGCGCGGGACGTGCTGAGGGGACCAGAGGGTGGGGGAGGGGACCAAACAAGGCAGCAGGCCTGGATCGCTCGTCGCGTGTGCAGCCCGCTCACGCTCTTTCTCGCGCAACAGACACCATGCAGATCTTCGTCAAGACCCTCACCGGCAAGACCGTGCGTCTTTCTCCCGCGTCTCCCTCTGTACGAGACCGAGCCTGACCCGCTTCCTTCCCCTCACCTTGCAGATCACCCTCGAGGTCGAGTCGTCCGACACGATCGACAATGTGAAGGCGAAGATTCAGGACAAGGAGGGCATCCCGCCCGACCAGCAGCGCCTCATCTTTGCCGGCAAGCAGCTCGAGGACGGCCGCACCCTCTCGGATTACAACATCCAGAAGGAGTCGACCCTCCACCTCGTCCTCCGTACGCATTCTTCCTTCGCCCTCTTCAACGGCCCCGACTGACCCTCCCGACTCGTGCAGGCCTCCGCGGTGGTATGCAGATCTTTGTCAAGACGCTCACTGGCAAGACGGTTCGTGCTCCTTGTCTTTCCCTTCTTCGTCTACCCGTACTGACCTTTCTCGCCCGCCAGATCACCCTCGAGGTCGAGTCGTCGGACACGATCGACAACGTGCGTCCTCCATCCTCGTTTACCCTTCTCTCCCCCCCCGCAGACTAACGCTTCTTCCCGCCTCCTCTTCGCCTTTCCCCTTCCTCTTCCTCTCCCTCCCTTTCTGCGCCTGTCTCTCTTCGCCCTCCCCTCGCCGACTCTGCTCGCCCTTCCCACGCCCTCTACCCTCACCTACCCTTGGCGCCGTTTCTCCCCCTCCAGGTCAAGGCGAAGATCCAGGACAAGGAGGGCATCCCGCCCGACCAGCAGCGTCTCATCTTTGCCGGCAAGCAGCTCGAGGACGGCCGCACCCTCTCGGATTACAACATCCAGAAGGAGTCGACCCTTCACCTCGTCCTCCGTACGCCATCTGCCTTCACCCTCTCCAGCGATCTCGGCTGACCCTCTCCTACTCGTGCAGGCCTCCGCGGTGGTATGCAAATCTTTGTCAAGACGCTCACTGGCAAGACCGTTCGTGCTGCTCGTCTTTCCCTTTCCTTGTCCTCCCGTACTGACCTGTCTCGCCTGCCAGATCACCCTTGAGGTCGAGTCGTCGGACACGATCGACAACGTGCGTCCTCCATCCTCGTTTACCCTTCTCTCCCCCCCCGCAGACTAACGCTTCTTCCCGCCTCCTCTTCGCCTTTCCCCTTCCTCTTCCTCTCCTTCCCTTTCTACGCCTGTCTCTCTTCGCCCTCCCCTCGCCGACTCTGCTCGCCCTTTCCACGCCCTCTGTCTTCGCCCACCCTCGGCGTCGTTCCCGTCCTCCAGGTCAAGGCCAAGATCCAGGACAAGGAGGGCATCCCGCCCGACCAGCAGCGCCTCATCTTTGCCGGCAAGCAGCTCGAGGACGGCCGCACCCTCTCGGATTACAACATCCAGAAGGAGTCGACCCTCCACCTCGTCCTCCGTACGCACTCTGCCTTCACTCTCTTCGACGGCCTCCACTGACCCTTCCCTACTTGGACAGGCCTCCGCGGTGGTATTACCCAGTAGTCGCCCGCCACTGCCGTCCCGAATGTCGTCACCCTCACCTGTTGAAATCCGAATCCTGCTTTACCGAAACTCCCTTTTCCCACCCTGCTTCCTCTCGCTCGAGACGCTTTTTCCCTGCTCTTCCGCACGAGCTCTCTCGTCTGAAAGTTCGCTCGATGCTGCCCGTGTTCTGAAAGCAGGGCGGCTCGCCCGGTTTGCTCTCTCGACTTCGCCTTTCTCGACGGATGCTCGAAGTCGCCGACCGGGTCGACGGACAACAAAGCTCGTTACGGCGAAGCAGCTACGAGTACGACAACATGTCTTCGGACAGAACAGAACCGGGAACATACAGCGCGGCGCAAACGAGAAAACCGAGTAGTGAGACGATGAAGGAAACCGCGCGGAGGCGGTACAACGAGGACTGGGAGAGCCGAGAAACGCATGAGAAGGCGGAAAGGGGAAAGCGGTGGAAGGCGACGACTGATGCGAGAGAGAAGGGGGAAGGGGAGAACTAGGGCCGGCGGTAGGGGAGAGGGTATTGCGGCGGCGCGTACGGCCGGCGCGAGTTCGCGTAGCCCGGCGGAGGCTTCTTGAGATCTTCGGAGCGCCGGAAGGCGTCCGCCGCCTTGGCAATCGACGAGCTGTTCGGCACGGCAAAGTCGAGCTTGTCCTTGGTCGAGGTGAAGAGGACCGTGACCGTGCTGTGCCCGCGGCTCGATTCGGCCCAGCCAGTCGTCCTGTGGACATGGTGGCTATGCGAGCGGAACAGAGTTAGTCTCTGCTCGTCCTCGACAAGGCGAGGGAAGGGAAGGAGAGAAAGTGACGCACATCTTCGAGTACAAGACCGGCGTGAAAATGTCCTTAACCCATGCCAACACCGCCTCACGGCCCTCAGGCATCTTCTCCGTCGCGAGCTTCGTGAGCGGCCACGCCCGGGCGTAGTGCTGCTCTCCCTCCGCCGTTTCGCCTGTGATGCCATACATGTGCTCCGTGTAGCTGGGCCTGCCGGCGTTCTGCGGCTTTGGGTCGAAGAGGAGCGAGTCGGGCGAGCGGGGGTAGGTCGAATCGGCCGCACGCGCCGTCGAGTTCGCGTACGGGCGGGGTTCGGAGGAAGGGGGAGAGGGAGGGCGGAAGGAGGAGGCGGAGTCGGTGCGGTTCGGCGGAGGTCGGGAAGATGAGCGAGCATCATGCGTCACGGAGGCGGGAGGAGGAGGACGAGAGCGGGATCGGTGGCGCTGACCGGGAAGCGCCGGGTGCACGCCGTGGTTTCGGCGGGATGGCGAGCGAGACCGAGTCGGGGAAGGGTACTCATCGCCGCGGGAGCTGAAAGTGGTAGGCGAGTGGGACGAGGGGTGGCGAGGCGATGGAGAGCGGCGAGAAGAGCGGCGAGAAGAGCGTGCCGGAGAAGGGCTCCAGCGCGCAGTGCGGTCGTCCCTCCGCTTGCTCCTGCCCCGCGGGGAGCGAGAGCGAGTGCGGCGAGTGTAGCTCTTGCCGCTGCGACGGGACGTCCTCGGCGGCGGAGAGGGCGTCCTCGAACCGGGCCGACCGGAGCGCCTTTGCGCCCTCTCTCCTCCCCCTCGCCTGTTCCTCGTCCGGTCTCGGTCCCTGCTCCGGCTCCGGCGCTCGCGGCTCCTGCGCCGACCGCTACCGCCCCTCCTCTCCCAGTCTCCCAACTCTGCAGGCGAGCGAGAGCGCTCCTCGCGGCGTGAGCGAGGACAGCTCCGGCGGTCCTCGCTCCTGGACCTGCTCCTGCTCCTGCTTCTGCCGCATTCGCTGCTCCTGCTCCTGCTCCTCCTGCGGCTGTGAGCGCGAGGACTTTTCGCTGCTCGACCGTCGCGCGGGAGGTCGCTGCGCCTGTCGTCCTGCTCACGCCGGCTGGATGCGAAGAGGACGCCGGCGGAGAGGCGGTCGCGCAGAGACGTGCCGAACTGGAGGGAGGTGTTGCTGAAGGCGCCGCTGGAGGGGTGCTTCGGGAGAAGTCGTCGAGGCGTGAGGGGATGCGGGAGGGGGAGGAGCAGTGAGGTCGAAGAACTTGGAAAGCGCCTCGGGGCGAGCCGAGTCGTGGTCGACAGTGCTCGAGGGCGGGTCCTCGTTGGCGGCGGGAGACAGAGACAGCCGTCCGCCGGCCGAGCTCGCAGCGTGCGGTGCCTTGTCCTCGACCTCCTCCGTCGCCGGGCTCGCTCCCTCCGGCTGATCTGCCCCGCTTACCTCGATGTCAATGTCCATCTCCCCGTTCGCGTCGACCTTGAGGCTCCCTTCCTCCGTGCTGCACCCGCTCCCAAGCTCATTGCTCCCTTCCTCCTTCGGCGCGTCGATCATCCCCTTTTCCGCGACCTCGTCCGCCGCCGCCCTCGAGCGTACCGACCCATCGACATCTGGCGAGGCCGCGCCGGCGTCCTGCTTGACACCCTGCTCGATCGGAACCGGCTTCTCCTGTTCCTCCTGCTCGACCTTCGCAACGCCGTCCGCTGCGCCGTGCGTCGACGCCTCGCCGAGCGGGGTGCGCTGGTCGACGTGCGGCGAAACCGGTGCTGCGCTGGCAACGGGCGCGGGTGCGGGCGGCGCATGCTGGAGCGACTCGTCGATGGGAGCGGGAGGGGGCGGAGGAGGAGGGAGGAAAGGACCGGAGGGAGGCGGGGCGGGAGGGTGCGAGTGGTGCGGGAGAGGGTTGATTGCTGCTGCTGGCGGGGCGGCAGGAGTGTCAATGGGCGCAGGGGGAGGAGCCGCAGCAGCAGGAGGAGCTGGACCGGCAGGCACTTCGGGCGTGTCGAACGTCGTGCGCTGCGTCGGGAATAGCGGAGCGCCGGTTGCGTCCGCTCCGCTGCTGAATACCTCCCGCACGGTGCCCGCCATCTGTGGAAAGAGGAAGCGTCAGTCGCTCACGACTCATGCCTTGAACGGCCGATGCAGACACACCGAGATGAAGAGCAGGTGGTCCTCCCCGTCCCACGAGACGCTAGCATTGTCGTACTCGACGAAGATGCTCTCGACCCGGTCGGGCGGGACGACCATGTAGCTGTGGCGAGAGACAACGGGAAACGTCAGTTCGGCACGACTTGAGACCAAGGAAGAGCGTCGTACAAGACTCGAGTGCCGGTACGGAAGCCACAGAAGCTGGGCCGGACCTTCTTGATCAGCCGGTCGAGCGCGACCTGCAGGGCAAGCGAGACAAAGCGACATCAGCTTGTTTTCCGCTGAGGAGGAGGAGGAGGCGGAATGTACGCTGTCCGAAGTCGCCTGCGGCGGGAGGTTGTTGACGTAGAGGACCTCACAGTCCATCTCATTGCACGTTGCAAAGTTGGAGGACATCGGCGGCCTGGGGAGGGGCGGGGGAGGAGAGCGAGATGAGGAGGACGAGGTTGCCGGCGAAGGTGAAAGGACTGACGAGTAAAGTTGTGAGCGCGCTGCAGGCTAGGTGGACGCGTGCAGCACGCCGTCGCGGCGTAGTAGAGGCTGTAGGTAAGCCGAGAAGCGGGAGACAAGGGTGGAGGAGGGCGAAGAGGAACAAGTCGCGACCGCGACTGCTCTTGCTCATCCCCGCTCTTCCCCTCCTCCTCTCCTACTCAGAAGCGGCAAACAGCAGTCAACAGCACGAGCAGGACAATGCCCGCACCGGGAGCAGAGCCCTCCGCGGGTCCTCCGCGACCTCCTTTTCCTCCCTCATCAGCCAACGCGACTTCTCGCCCTCCTCCCTCGAACGGGATCCAGCAACCCCAGCATGTCACCACCGCACCTCCCCTGCTCGACCGCTCCTTCTCCCTACCCGCTCAGCACTCTCCTGCCGGCCCCACCTCCTCCAGCATCGACCAGCTTCTGACGCTGCTCTGCAGCCTCTCTGCTGCCGCGTCCTCCTCATCCGCTCCGCCGGGATCAGTGCCCAGCCCCGCCCTCCCCCGTGGCGTCCGCATCGGCAAGCGGCTGAGGGGCGTTCGCGCTTCGGGCGAGACGACGACCCGCTCGCGCCTGGGTCCGCCCGCTCTCTTGCCAGCGGCGGCCGGTGCGACGCTGCCGCAGAGCCATGCGTCGTCGTCGACGGCGAGCGGTCCGATCACGGCGGTTCTGGCGGTTGGAGGGTCGGAGAAGCCGTTTGACGACGGCAGGACGGGACCGGCGGGAGACGCGGAGATTCGAAGGGAGGGCTCGAACGGCGGTGGGCAGGAAAGGAAGGACGAGCATCAACAGCAGCTGCCGAGCGAGATTGGCGTGGAGCGGATGAAGCAGAGTGGAGGACCGGAAGGTGCGTTCCCTTTCTGCCCGCTCCCGTCGCCGCACCCACCGATTATTGCTCACTCTTTGCCCTTTCCGCTTTCCAGACAACGCACAGCCGTCGCCCATCGCACCCGTCCCCTCCGACGCCTCTGTTCCGTATCCCGTCCTCCCCTTCCTGCCGCCGCATCCACAGCAGCCGCTTCCGCCTTTTCCTCCTCCCTTCTTCCCCAGCTATGTACCGCCGAGCTACCAGCCAGCGTTCTTCCTACCCTTTCCGCCTCAAGTCCCTGTGAGCGGCACGAGCACGCAGGAGTACAATTCCCCACCGTTCGCTGCCACCCCTGCCTTCCCGCCTTCCCCTACCCTTGCAGTCGCCGGTCCTGGCCCGAGGTCTCTCGCATACCAGCAACAGCAGCCCTCCGCCACGAACTACATCCCTCCTAGCGTCGAGCCCTTCCCGCCTCTCAACCCTTACCTCCCACCTCCCCCATCCTACTTCTCCTCGCCCTTCGGCGCTCCTCCTCCTTGGGGCGAGCGGCCCATTTCCCCGCCTCCCGCGCCTCACCTCTCGAACCAGAGCAACACGCCAGCGGCCCTCGACCGGCACTCGCCCTTCACTTTCTCCTCTGCCCCAGCCGCACTCGCGGCTCGCTCGGTCGGAGCCGGCGCAGACACTCGCCGTCCGGCCTCGTCCTCCTCCTCGCGGACGACCAAGCGCACCCACTTCGACCTCGAGGAGCGCGATGTCGCCGTCGAGGAGCGTGCGCCGAAAAGGTCTAGGGGCGTCGACGACGGCGGGGCAGAGGTCGACGACGAGGAGTACGGCGCGGATGCGCTTACCGCGGCGGTGTTGTCGCGGGCGGCGACGAAGGACGAGATCGAGCAGGCCGTGCGCGCGCTCAAGAGCGAGCAAGATCTGGACTTTGCACGCCTGCTCGCGCTCGTGCAGGAGCCGGATCGCGAGGTCCGGGTCGAGGGCCCGTTCGTCGCGGGGATGAGGATCGTCGTGCTCATCTGGTGGGACAGCAAGACGCGCAAGTGGAGGATCCGCATCCTCGTCCTGCCGTTCATCCAGCAATGGATCCGCGAGCAGATCCTCGGCATCCTCGGCTGGGCGCCCGACGAGTATCACCTGGTCTCCACCGTTGTCTCCGCCTCAGCGTGCACCGTCCACTCCCAGACCCCCATCCACTGCCACCTCCCCTCCGACCACTCCCTCCAACACCTCCTCAAATCGCCCGACAGCCTCCTCGGTCAGGCTGACCTCCTCGTCACGGTCGGCACGCGAGGCCTCCGTGCGAACCTCTCGAGCCTGCGGGACGAGGTCCTCCCTCGCCTCAAGGAGGGCTGCCAGATCCTTGCGATCCGAGGAGGAGGAAAGGAGCAGCCGTGGGAGATGAGCCCGCCGGTGCTCCGCGAGGAGCTCTCGCGCACGCTCGTCTGGCTCGGCGCCGAGGAAGGTCCGGGCGGCCCGCCTCGTCCGATGCGCACCGCCGCCGAGCTCGTCGGCGAGATCACGGGCATGCAGGCTCGCGGCGAGGACCACGCGTGGACGACGGAGAAGAAGTGCACGATGGACTTGGTGTTGCAGTTCGCGGTTCGGCGGGGGGTGAGCTTCTTCTTCCAAGCGGCCAACACCTTCGGAAACAAGGACCGCAACCCGACCGGTGCGTTTTCCTGCTCTGCCGAGCTGCTTCTCCGCTCACCCGCCGAAAACTGACCTTCGACTGCCTGTACAGTCGCTCTCTCGACCGCCTCGTCTACGTCGGCCAGCAAGAGCGTCACCCTTCGCACCGCCAGCGGCCAGGTCGAGTCGGGCAAGGCGGCTCTTCAGGTGTGTTTTTCTAGCCTGGCCCAATTGAAGCGACAAACGCTTACCATCCCACGGCAGCTTCCCTCGTACCCGCGCCCGTCCCTCCCGCAGTACGTCCCCGCAAAGGACACCACGACCCCGGCAATCAGCATGCCGACCATCAGCAAGCCGCTCGGCGCGAAGCGGTGCGTTTCTCGTGCCATTCTCGCTACAGAGCGGTGAACTGAGTGGTATCTTTGACAGCTGCTCGACCATGGGCTGCGCATCCGAGCGCTACGACGACCGTGCCCGGTGCAAGACCTGCTTTCTCGCGCATCGCCGGCAACAGGACGAGCGGCTGAAGACCGGTGCACGGTACGCCGCTGCATATGCGCGCAGGATCAATAGCCCTGACATTTCCTACTTCTCGTGCAGTATTCGCCCCGAGCAGACCGCCTTGGCGGCAACCGTCTTCGCGGACGATCCGACCCCGCCGCAAGACATTCTCGACATGGCCTCCAGGCGCGCTTGCTCTGAGATCGTGGCCGCGCTGAACCGCATGCTCGCCCTCGCCGGTGTCCGGACGGGCAAGAACAAGGCCGCGCGGTTCGGCGTATGTTCCGCTCTTTTCTCTCTTTCTCTTCTCCATCGGCTGCCCTTGTATTGCCGTTTGCAGTACGACAACGTCGGCACCAAGTACGAGCTCCACGGCTGGCCCCCAGGCGCGCGCGGCGTCAGTAGCAGTCCGCTCCAAACCGTCGCGAACCGCCAGCGCCTGCTCCAGAGGCTGCGCCAGGGGCGCATCAAACTCCGCGCGCCGGGGGGCACGTGGATTTCGGATGACGGCGTGAGGGAGGAAGGGGTGGGCTCGGAAGACGGCAAGGACGATGAGGAGGATGAGAACTCGGACTAGCCGGACGAGAGGTGTGTTTTCCCGTTCCCTTCCTTCCCTTGCCTCGTCCTGCCTTGGCTCCTACTCTCAAGTCATTCAGAGAAGAGCCTCAAGACTGATCCACACCCTTTTCCTCGGGCCCGCAAGCGAGGAGGATCGGCCTTCGTCTCGACCGTGCCTCGGCGTGTTGGGGTGGCCCTCTACTGTAGGCTTGTTATGGCGGAGTAAGGGGTGGTGGTGGGCTAATTGATATCGCTTCTCCGTCTTCGTGTCAGCCTGGGGGTGGGCTGAAGGAACAGCGAAGATTGCTGCCGAAGCGCGCTCCTCGCCGGAAGGCTCAGCTTCGGCGTCAATGCTTTCGCCCTTGCTGGTACAGGACTGAGCAGCCCCTTGCCGCAGTCCTGATCCGGCTTGTAGAACGCGAGAAGAGCGGAAAGCGGCCTCGCTCGCATTCTTTGCTGCACATCCTCTTCGAGGTCACGTGGGCGGAGAACCTTCCGCCTTGTTTTCCGCTCCTTATCCTCCTCAGGATCGCTCTGCGGAAAAAAGCGGGGGATGAGGGGAGATAGAGCTTGTCGAGAAGGCGGACAAGCGGGACGAGGTGATTGGGGGGGAAGTGGTGGACCTGGAGGACGGCGGTGGCGGGTGGACGTGGGTGTGTGTCGTACGAGTCTCTGCCCGTCCCGAGAGGGTACGGCGAGCTGTGGCGGGACAGCCAGACCGCGAGAGATGGCGCGGGAACTGCGAGCGAGGAAGGAGTGCGGCGCGTCTTGGGAGGCTGCCGATGCGGGAGCAGGTCGAAGCGGAAGCAAGAAACACAGCTGAGCAGCAAGCACAGCGAACGATACGGGTGGTGAAGCTGTTGAAGCCAGCTCGCGCTCGACTTGGGCGATTTCGAGGCGAAGGCGAGCTGGCTCCGTCGTCGACTCTCGACATCGCTGGACGGGCCTGTGAGCTCGCTCGACGCCCTCTCCTGCTACTCAGGACCACCGTCGCCCAGCTGCTCACCCTCTCCACGCCCCGCCGCTGCCGACTCGCCATCCTCCTCGTCACCTCCGCCTCGCGACTCGTCCAGCAACAACCCGCCCGCGTACTGACCGCCAGACTCCCGCAGGTGCACTTGCTGACCATCTCCTACACCCTCCACCCATGCTAGCGCGGTACGTCCCTTTCCTCGACTTCCCCCCTCTCCTCGTCCCGCTCCCGCTGAGGGACCGACCGCGTTTGCTCAGGCCCGAGCAGCCTCATCGACGCTCGAATGCGATTCTGCAGGGTACTACGAGCGCTGTCGGTACGCCCAGTGCCCCGCCCAAGGTGCGTCGAGTTCACTCCCCTCCTCCTTTTCCTCGCGTGACAGCTCCGACAGCTCGTGGCCACGGCTGGACGGCGTTGCTGACACTTTCCACCCACTAAACAGATGATCCTCGTGCTGTAGGCGGAGAGTACGGGCGTGCACCCATCGCGGGTCGCACTTCAACCCCGCCCGCCTCTCTCCCCTCCGCCTTGTCCCAGCACAACTCGCCGAGTGACCGACAAGGCACGCTGACACTCATTCCACCGTCCCTGACAGATGCTACAAGAACGGCGGGCAAGATCCTGCGGCTGTACGTCTCGCTTTGGCTCTTCTTGGACGGGGTGACCGAAGAGGAGGAGGCGGGGGACTCGCTTTCTCGAGCTGAAGCCGCCTTTCCTCCACAGTGCGTCGACGCAGGCTCACGAGGTGCGTCACCTTTATCCACTCCTCGAGGCTGGCCGCTCTCTGCGAGCCAAAGCTGACTCGCTCTCTCGCCCTCGCTCCGGCGCGCAGGCCTCATCAGGGCTCTTTCGGTGCGCTGGCTTGGTTCCCTCTCCCATTCTGTGCTGTAGCAGCCTCTCCCTTCTCGGGCAACCCCGTGCTGACCCCTTGCTCCGTCCTCGATCGCAGTCGGCGCAGCAAGACGTCTGCCGCGGGCGGGAAACAAGGTGAGTCGGGTCGGATTCCTTCTGCAGAAGCGTTGCGGCGGCGGTGTGTGGGTCAGACTGAGCGGTGGGAGCGATGGCAGTGATGGAGGGAGTCTGGGACGGTCGGAAACGAAGATGTAGAGGTGGACTGGGGACTTGCGAGGTGAGGCGATGGGGCGAGGAGCCGAGGTGGGAGGAGGTGGGGGGTGGGACTGGTAGCGAGCGCAAGAGGGTGCAATGGATAGCAGATTGACCGCTAGTGGACCGCAATTGGACCGCAAGCCGAAGACGAAAGCGACCGCAAGGAGGGCGGGAAGCTAAGGAAAGGCGCCGCAAGAGGCAACGGCTTGCGCTCGACTTTCGGGTCGTTGCGGCGCAAGCTCGTCGCAAGGGCTGGAGAGAAAGCGGCTCGGAGCGAGAGGCTTGCGGCCAGCTTGCGGAAAAAGGGCGAGCGTGCGGTCGGCTTGCGCTCGCAAGGGGACGCAAGCTGGAACCTGGTTGGCTGGGACCGCAAGCGACCGCAAGGGCGTGCAAGCGCCCGTCAGCGACCGCAAGAGGGCGCAAGCCGAGATTGGCCACTTTCACAGAGGCTTCGGCCGGAACCGTCGCTTCGTTGTTCGCACTTTGCTGCTCGGCTCTCAGACCAAGCCATGGCCGACATACCGGTCTTCCCAGGCCTCGACCTGGCCCTGCAGCATCAGCAGCACTGGCCCCATCCGCTTGCGCAACCAGCACCCGCTCCACCGCCTCCTCATCAATCCGGACCAAACAGCTCCTCACACCGCTCAGAAGCGTCGCAAGCACCCGCATTCGTTCTACCGCAGCTCAACCCGTCTTCCGACCCACTCGCCCCTCCCCCGTCAGCGCCCCTGCCGTCCTCCTCGTCCTCCCGACCTCCACCGCCCCCGGGCGATCCCACCGCCGTCAAGCTGAAGAGCTGTGCCGTCTGCCGCCTCCGGCGCGTCAAGTGCGTGCGTGAGCCCGGCGAGGTCGACTGCGTGGGCTGCAAGGCGCGCAACCTCGTGTGCACGATCGCGCCCGTCAAGGAGAAGGGCAAGTTCCGCGATGGCAAGAGGGTCAAGGTCGCCAAGTGCGCTTTATTCCTTGCTCTCCTGTTGTTTAGGCTGACCATGCCTGCTCGACAGGGAGATCTACGGTCCGGGTGGCGAGGCGAGCGGTCCATCACCATCTCCGCCAGCCACTGCCCTGCTCTCCGGCTCCGCCGACCCGTCTTCCCTGACCACCAACGCCCGACTCGGCACCATCGAACTCAAGTCGGCCGTCATGGGCAACTTCCTCGAGTGTGCGTTGATCGCGCCTCTCGTCTCCTGCTGCGCTCGTTGTTGACCCTTTCCCCGCTTCGCTAGCGTTCTTCAAGTTCGCCAGTGTGACGACCTTTGACGGCGACATCAACTTCCGCGTGACCTTCGATCAAGCCGGTGCGCCCCCTTCGCTTCTTCTCTGCCCGACATTGCACTGACCTTTTCTTCCTCAGGTCGTCGCCTCGACCAGCTCAGCGACTCGAACCAAGTCCTCTGCGCCGTCCTCCTCTCCCTCGGTGCCCGGTGCAGCGACCACCCCGCGCTCATCGGCGACAACGCGCCGCGCATCACGGACCTCAGCTCGGCGACGCTGCAAGACGTGGACTTGCGCCCGTACGGCAAGCAGCGAAGGCAGGCGGTCGAGGCGCTGACGAAGCAGGCGCTGCAGCTCGCAGACGAGAAGGGCGCGATGAGAATGACGAGCCGAGAGTCCGTCGCGGCGCTCATGTTCGTCGAGGGCATCGTCGAGAGTGCGTCGTCTTCTCCTCCTTCCTCCCCTTCCCTTCACTCACACCCCCTGTCCGTAGTCACGCCTGAAGGGTTCCGCAAGAGCTCCGGATACTCGACCGCTTACAAGGGCCAGATCCGCGAGCTTCTCGCCGACTACGCGGCGAGCAAGAAAGACGGTGCGGCGAAAAAGCGCGGTGTCAACGGCACCATCTTGAGCTGGACCGCCTATGTGAGCTTCTCATTTCCTTGCTCCTCCATTCCGCCTTCCTCTATCGCCACCTCTTTCCCTCTCCCTATCCTTTCGCTCCGTGCCTCCGCTTCTTCTCCCAGGTCTTTTCCCGATGTTCTCAGAGTGACCGTCTCTCTGCGCACTTGCAGGTCCGTGACGCTCTCACCGCCGCCTACACCGGCCTGTCCCCTACCTTCTCCGACGACGACGCCTTCCTCCTCCGCGGCGAGGAAGAACCGCCCCCTATCCTCCCCGACCAGCTCCTCCGCCCGTACTCGTCGCCCGAGATTGGCTACTGGATGCTGCTCGACAGCTACGTGCACTGGGTCTCGGACATCGCGCGGGCGACGCCGGCGGGATTGACGGGCGCGAGGGCGAAGAAGACGCGGTGCATCAACGAGACGTTCGCGAGGGACTACCTCGAGAAGGTCTCGCTGGCGATTGATGCGGCGAAGGAGCTGGTCAGGCGGGCAGGAGCGGTGGGCGGACAAGCCAACGCCTTCGATGGTCAGTCCTCCATTTTCTCGCCATACTTTCCTGTTCTCTCCTCTTTCCTCGAGTCCCACACTCACGCGCTTCCGCGACGCAGCTCTCGCCCTCGCCCGCACTATGCGCCTCTCGGCCACGAACCTCGCCCTCCTCCTCCACGCCACCGTCCAGGACCGCCTCTCTCGAAAGGACACCGAAACTCCGCAATCGTTCGGCTCGTGGCCGAAGACGTCGAGCGGCATCATCGATGAGTACGCCGAGCGACTCGCGAAGCTGGCCAAGGACGTCGAGAAGCTGCTGTTCAAGGCGGCAAGGGAGGTCGCGGCGATCTTGGCTGTACGTTTCTCCCCTTCGCCTTGCTTCCTTCGTCTTCCTCTCTCTGCTTCTTCGGCGGTACTGAGCATCGCTGTATCGCAGGACGCACTCGCCGCCGGCAACCCGCTCGGCACCCACGCCTGGCTCGACGCCCGCACAATCGAGATCCTTTTTACGAGGATGCACATCTGGGTCACCGCGATTGTCCGGACCCCGACGCTCGAGGAGGGCGGGCCTGCGGACTTCAGCTTCGACGACAAGATCTCGGATTTGCGCTGGTCCGTTTCCTCTCCTTCTCCAGCCCTTGCCCACCCTTTAATCGTCTTTACTTCGCCGGCAGGATCGCCCGCGCGCTGCGCTCCGTCGGCTGGTCCTCCGACCTGCTCTCTTCCTCGCACGACTGGGTCGTCGTCGAGCTCACCAAGGTCGAGGCCGCTCGCGACGCCTACTACGCCCAGGCTCTCCCGGTCGCGTCATTCGGCGCCGCTTTCCCGCATTACCCTTCGCCCCTCCACCAGTACTCGACCGGCGAGTCTGCCGCCGCTGCCGCAACGTTGTCCGACTTCGACCTCGACAGCCTGCTCGCCTCCTCTGGCGTCCCCAACCTAAACCCTGCCGAACCGCCCCCTTCCTTTTCCGCCTCCACCACTACCGTCTCCAGCGCGACTCCGATATTCGCGACCGACACGCTCGCGTTCGACCCGCTCCTCGCCGTCGACCTCGCCCCCGCCCCAACCAACCCTTTCACCCTTCCCAGCGCTTCCTCGCACCCCGCTCCCCAGCCGTCCTTTCCCGCTCAAACCGTCCCTGCCACCCTCCCCGACGACCCCGCCGCCGTCTCCGCCCTCCTCGACAGCCTCGTCGCGGACCTCACCCCGCCCGACGGCCTCCAGCACTTCCCCTCGCACGCCTTTGCCGCCTACCCACTCTTCGCCGTCCCAGATACAGCTTCGAGCGACGGGTCTCCCACGGGCTCGGGGTCGGGATCAGGGTCGTCGCCGTCGAGCGGGAGTGCAGGCGGTGCGAGTCTCGGGCAGGAAGAGGCGCCGAGTTTCTGGGAGGCCAAGCAGCGGGCGAAGCGGTGGTCCTGACGCGCCTCTTTTTCATTCTCACTGTACCTAGACCCTCACCTGTATAGACACTCGCTTTCGCCTATTCGTGCTAGACTTCCTCCTCCCATCTGTTCGTAGTCTTCCTTTCCGTCTTCTGTTCCCTCTGCTGTCGTACCCTCCGTACTTTACTGGTCTGTTGTCAAATCTGAGTTGCCAGCGAGACGGAAGCGAGGCGAGGACGAGCCACTCAGCCCTTGAGGGTGAAGGAGCACGTTTAGCAGAACATATACGGCAAAGTGCGGCTGCCCTCAACAACGGTTGCATGGTGTAGTTGGTCATCACGTATCCTTAACACCTAGTGTTCGGATAAGGTCCTCAGTTCAAACCTGGGTGCGATCAGTTCTTTTGCTCCTCGAGGCAGGAGGTGCTTTTTCTTTTGCTGTCCTGGCTGATGCATCTCGCCGAAGTTCTTTTTTCCGCTCCTCCTTCTACGCCGGGCTCCTGCTGGCTACGCCGTGCATGGCTGCACTTCCGGCCAGAAGAAAAGCAAGGAAAGGAGAAGAACGAGCTTTGCCTGCCTGCGCTGGCCTTCTCGCTTGAAGGTCTGAAAAGCTCTGCTTCACTTCTTCTTTGACCGCTACACCTCGCATCGCCGCCTCAACCCGCTCACGCCTCCAACGATGCCGCGACGTCCTTTTCCTCCTCGTCAACCTTCGCGGCCTCCATCTTCTGCCTCGCCGTAGCATCGGCCGACGCCTGGACCGTCGCGAGCTCGCCGTCGTTGTGCTTGGAAGAGGGCTGCTGGGCAGGAGAGTCCGCTGCCGAGAGGACGTCCAACGCGCTCTGGCTCCCCTTTTCCCCGTCCTCCTTCTGCTCCTCCGGCTTGCCCGCCGGGTTCCTTCCCACCCCGAACCCGCCGAGCGAGTCGACCTGCTCCGTCGGCGCCTCCTTCTGCCTCGCCCAGGCCTCGCTCATGATCCACACTCTGAGGCTGACCACCGGGCCGTAGCCGTAGTCGAACATCCTCCGGCTCTCCTCCTCGTTGACGAGGATGCGGCTGCCGTCGGCGCGGCTCTCGTCCGGGAAGGGAGGGTGCGAGGTCGTCTCGGACCAGCCGGAGGCGGAGAGGTAGAGATCGGAGAGGGGGATGTCGAGTCGGTCGGCAAGGACGGAGAGGATGTCGGAGTAGGTGGAGGAGAAGACCGCTCGAAGGGTGACGCGCTGCTGACGAGGCTCGACTGCAGGGAAGCAGGCACAAGTCAGAGAGGGAGAAAAGGAGGAGAGAGGGAAAAGAAGAAGCCGCACGCCAAATCTTGACGAGGCACTCTTCCCCTCTGAGTACGCTGATCACGTCGCCAGCCTTGACCGAGTACCTCGAAAGCTGCTTCCATTCCTTGTCCCGGTCGAGGTACTCTCCGTGGTGCAGGAGCGAGCACTCGCCGCTCTCGACGGGCAGGCGGCGATCGACCATGCCGTACAAGCTGCCGATGGTCAGCCCCGTACCGTAGATGGGGTCGCACGGGATCTCGAGGAGGGTCTCGCCGGAGTGGAGCTTGAGGGAGACGGTGTCGGGCTCGAGGTCTTCGATCGAGTCTTCGTGGACGAGAGGAGAAGAGCCGAAGGGAAAGCCGTGCGGGCAAGTGCTGGCTGCTGTCGATCAGGGACTGCGGCTCGTGGGATTGGAATAGGGGAGCTTGAGGAGCGACTGGAGGGCAAGCGTCTTGAGCAGGTCGCCGCGAGCGGCGTCGAGGAAGTCGGCTGCTGCTGGACCACTCGCCTGTTGATCGGCACGGCGCTCGCCAGCGGCGTTCTTCCCCATCGTCGGGGACTGCTGGACCGCCTCGACCCTCGCCTTCTTGCTCTCCATGCGGCCCGCTTCTTCTCCCTCCTCGAGAACGGCGGAGGGGCGCTTCTCCCCGGCGGCCTTGTCCTGCTCGCACGACTCGTTCGCCGTAGCCACGGTGACCTTGCTGCCCGCGCCGACAATGCCCCAGACCTCGTCCGTCAGCTCGACCTTGACCTTGTCCTCGCAGCCCCACTCAACCTCGAGGCGAACTTCGGCCGCGTCCGGGAGGCTGAAAGTGAGACGAGAGAGTGCGATGGCATCTTGAAGGGCAGCGGGACGGCGTACGAGGGCTGTGCGGCTGTTGTAGGCGAGGAGAAGGGTGTCGAGATGAGGAGGAGAGGGAGAAGCGATGGAGGGAGGGAGTGCAGCGGGGGTCGCCTGCCAGGTGTTGCCGGACAAAGTAGAGAGAGTAGAACCCATCCTGAACTTCGAGCGAGAGAAAGAAGCGAGAGCGAGTGAGGGGAAGAAGGGAAAGAGGGAAGAAGACAACACGAGCCTCCCTTCTCGCTTTACCAGGCACCTCTCAGTGAAGGAACAGCGCAATGCAGGTCAGACTACTCCTCCTGCGTCCCCTCTTCCGCCTTCAACCGCCGCGCGAACCGCCAGAACCCCTCGTCGATCCGCTGGGCTTGCTGCCAATGACGGTCTTGCCAAACAACCTCGACTCGGCGCTTCTCGCAGGCCGCCAAAAGCGAAATCGCTCCCTCCGCGATGAGGCGGTGCTTGGCACGGCTGGGTTGATAATGAGGCGAGAGATAGAGAGCACGAAGGTGGGCATTCGAGGGAAGCGCGGCCGTAAAGTTGGCCAACGCTTGCAGCGGTGCTGCAATGACCGAAGGCCGACACCTTCCGCTGAAGGCTCGGTCTGACAGCTGGAGATACGCGACCTTGTTCAGAACGAGCTGGTCGAGCGGGAAATCGGCAGGGTTGAAGTACGGCAGGTCGATTTCCCACAGGATGGGGCAGGGCAAGCCGTGCAGCTCGAGAGCGGTGTTATGCATCTCGATCTGGAGGACCTCGAGGCGCCGCAGGTGGCCCGCCACGATCGTCGGCCGGAGAGGCTCGTCGCTCGACGACTCCGTGTTGAGGATGGGGCCGAGGTACAGAGCCGAGAGGACGGGGGTGGTGGAGGGCGCGAGGAGGGGAGAGAGACAATCAACCGTCGCCCAGACGTTGCTGAGGGAGAGGCAGCGGAGGGAGGGGAAGGAATAGGTGGAAGGCGCGTCGAGGGGAGTCAGGCCGAAGCCGCAGAGGCTGAGGACCTGAACATCTGCAGAGAGCACTGCGTTAGGAACAAGGAACGGTGCGAGACGAAGGAAGGGGACCAACGGGGCACGGCTCGCGCCAGATTTGGGATGCAGAGGTCGGATTCGCCTTCGTCGCCCCCAAGGTGGACGTCGGTGAGGCCGCTGAACCGCCCCGCCAATCGCAGCAGCGGGTCAGACTCGAGGAACATGTCTCCTAAAAAGACGCGCACGGCGTCGGCGAGGGACGGCTTGCGCGCCAGAGCTGCTTCGAGCGCCTCGGCGTCGTCCTCCCCCTGGACATGCACCATCTCCTCTAGAAGAGGCTGCGAGATGGCGCGTAGGGTGCGGTTGACGAGACAGCAGCTCGCCAGAGCGCTTGTGCGCGCGTCGCACGCTGTGTCGGTGCTGTCGAGGGGAGCGAGTTGAACGACGATGAGGCGGAGGAGCTCAATGGGGAGGCGGCCAAGCATGACGGAAGATGGCGGGCGGCGTCAAGGCGGTGGTGCGGCTACTCGGATGGGCGTACCAAGCTGTTCGAGCGGAATGATGCGAGGTCGAGTGAGCTGGAGGAGGGAGAGATTCGGGACGACGAGGGTCGGCTTCCGGCCACTACACTGCGTTTCTGCTGTCGCTTCGAAGACAGCTTGTTGCAATCCCGGCCAGCTCTCAGCACGGGCGACTACCCTCTCGCAAGCCGACGAGTCTTTGTTTTTGAGTCGTTCCTTGTTTCGTTTCTTCTACAGCCCCGCCACTACACTGCGCGCTTAGTGGGCCTCGGGAGACTTGGAGATGTAGTCGATAGCTGGAGGGGAAGATTCGAGGTCAGCATACGCAACTGAGGACGAAGAGGGGAAGGAAAAGGGGAAAGGAGCGGGAACGCACCCTCGCCAACGGTGGTGATGCGGTCGGCGTCCTCGTCGGGAATCTCGATCGCGAACTCCTCTGTATAGAAGGAATGAAAGCGGGTAAGTACGGAGGGAAAGGAAAGTGGATGAGAGGGGAGAGAGCGCACCCTCGATGGCCATGACAACCTCGACGGCGTCGAGCGAGTCGAGGCCGAGGTCGTTGGTGAAGGACGCCGCCGGGGTGACCTGTCGAGCGCACAGAGCAGCACGAGGTCAGCAAGTGGCTCATCTGCTGCCGAACCCTCCCTTTGGACCAGCCCTCCCGCTCACCCCCGTTGGCTCGTCGGAAGAGGGAGCATGAGCGCACCTTGGTCGAGTCGACCTTCTCAAAGGACTTGAGGACGTCCTCGATGCGGGCCTTGATGGTGTCGGCGGAGAGAGACGAGGCGGCGTAGAAGCGCTGCTGCTGGAGGAGGGACGGGACACGGGGCGCGACCGGGGCAGCGGTGCGGCGGAGGGCAGGGGCAGCAGAGCGGAGGGCGAGGCGGAACATGGCGGAGGACGTGAGAAGCAGAGTGGGAGACAGAGCGAGCCGTCTTCGCCGCAGGGAGAACGACCTCACGGCTCGACTTCTTCCACATCGCGCAACTGCAGCTAAGTCTCTCTGTGAGGTCTCTGTAGCTCTCTGTGGCTGGCCTCGTGCGGCCCACAAAGGCTCAAGCTCATCCACTCTCTGCGCCATCTTCCCTCGAATCAGCTGCTGGGCGAAGTCGGGAGAGACGTGAGCCTCACTGAGCGCGGCGAGAACTCGCAGGCCGCTCGAGAATGTCAGCGTCGCACTCCTGGCCGAGCCGAAGCCTGGCCAAGGCGAGACGGCAATCAGAACCGCCTCTCTCTTCCCGGCTTTTCCTCTCTTCTCACACTCGGGAACGCTTGAGAGCGGGTACTGGTACACGTCGAGCATTCTATTGCCCATGCAAGAACTAGCCAGCGAGAGAGAGAGGAAGAGAGAGAGAGAACACAGTACTACACCACAGGGAGAACAAACTCGAGAAACGGACAACTTCATCTTCTTCTTCAGCCTCGCACACCCGCCGCCCTCTTACTGCGCCGACGCCTCGGCGGCCTGGACCCAGCTGTCGAGGTTCTGCATCTCGCACCCCTCGCCGGCGGTCGTCTCGCCGATCGTGTACACCTTGGCCTCGCCGCTCTGCTGGAGGAGCTGGGCAACCTCGGCGGCCTTGTCCTTGGCGACGACGACGACCATGCCGATGCCGCAGTTGAACGTGCGGGCCATCTCGGCGGGCGCGACGTTGCCGAGCTTCATGAGCCAGCGGAAGACAGGCAGGAACTCGAACGCGCCGGCGTCGACGGTGCAGCCGACGCCCTTGGGCAGCACGCGCGGGATGTTCTCCGTGAAGCCGCCGCCGGTAATGTGCGACAGGCCCTTGATGAGGCCCTGGCGGATCGCGGGCAAGAGCTGCTTGACGTAGATGGTGGTCGGGGTGAGGAGCTCCTCGCCGAGCGTCTTCGAGGTGTTCCACGGGACAGGAGACTGGTAGGTGTAGCCGCCCGAGGTGGTGATCTTGCGGACGAGGGAGAAGCCGTTCGAGTGGACACCGGACGAGGCGATACCGAGGAGGACGTCGCCCGGGGTGATGGTCGGTTGAGGGAGAACCAGCTCGCGCTCGACCGCACCGACGGAGAAACCGGCAACATCGTAGTCCTCTGCGCGCATAAGTACCGTCAGCTATTGCTCGTAGCATGCGAACGGAGAGAAGCTGAACGCACCGCCCTCGTACAGCGACGGCATCTCGGCCGTCTCACCGCCAACGAGCGCACATCCCGACTGGAGGCAGCCCTCGGCGACGCCCTTGACGACGTCCGCGGCCATGTCGACGTCGAGCTTGCCGCACGCGAAGTAGTCGAGGAAGAAGAGCGGCTCGGCGCCCTGGACGACGAGGTCGTTGACCGACATGGCGACGAGGTCGATGCCTGCAGGTCGAGGGCCGGTCAGCTTGGCCGTGAGTGTCGAAGAGGGGAAAGAAGAGCGCACCGATGGTGTCGTGCTTGCCATAAACCTGCGCAATCTTGAGCTTCGTGCCGACGCCGTCCGTGCCGCCAACGAGGATCGGGTCCTTGAAGCCCGCCGCCTTGAGGTCGAAGAGACCTCCAAAGCCGCCGATGACCGAGTCGGTGCCGGCGCGCTTAGTCGCCTTGACCATGGGCTTGATCTTCTCGACGAGGGCGTTGCCGGCATCGATCGAGACACCGGCGGAGGCGTAGGTCATGGACTGCTTCGCCTCGGCGGCCTGGAAGGCACTGTCTCGTGATGGCGGGTCAGCAAGAGTATGCGAAGAATGGAAAGGAGCGGGCGAACCGGTAGGCGATGTCGCGGCGGAAGGTCTTGCCCTCAAAGTGGACGCAGTCAACGCCCTTGTAGGCGAGCGCCTGCGCCTCCTTGAGCGTCGGGGCGGTAGCGGTAACAGCGAGGACACGGCCACCAGCGGTGACGACCTTGCCCTCCGGCGTCGCCTTGGTGCCAGCGTGGAAGACATGGACATCTGCGGGGGGAGAGGGTGAGCTGGTACGGGAGGACAGAGAGGGAGGGTACTGGACGCACTCTCCGGAAGAGCGCCGATGGTGATCTCGTCGCCCTTGGGGTAGGAGCCCGGGTAGCCCTTCGCCGCGAGAACAACAGTGACCGCCGCCTCCTTCTTCATCTCAAACTTGACGCAGTCTAGCCGGCGCTCGACGCAGGCCTGTGGACGGACTGCATCAGTACTTGTCGTACGGAAGTGCAAGAGGGAACAGACGCACAAGCATGAGCTCGGCAAGGTCGGTGTCGGCGGTGAGGAGGGCAAGGAGCGACTGGGTCTCGGGGTCGCCGAAGCGGACGTTGTACTCGAGGACCTTGGGGCCGTTCGCGGTGAGCATGATGCCGGTGAAGAGCATGCCGATGAAGGGGATGCCTGAGGAAAAGGAAGGTTAGCCTGAAGAGGAGGAGAGCACGACGGAAAGCAACGCACCATCCTTGCGCATGCCCTCGATGGTCGGGCGCACGATCGTGCGCATGACCTCCTCCTCGACCTCCTTCGTCGCCACTGGCGCAGGCGAGTACGTGCCCATGCCGCCCGTGTTCAAGCCCGTGTCGCCCTCGCCGATGCGCTTGTGGTCCTGCGCCATCGGGAGCGCGAGCGCGGTGTAGCCGTCCGAGAAGGCAAGGTTCGAGAGCTCAGGGCCCTCGAGGAGCTCCTCGACGACGACCTCGTCGCCGGCGGCGCCAAACTCCTTCTTGACCATGATGGCCTCGAGGCCGGCGAGGGCCTCCTCCTTCGTCTCGGGGAGAAGGACGCCCTTGCCCGCGGCGAGACCAGAGGCCTTGAGGACGACCTTGTGCGGGACGGCCTTGACGTACTCGACGGCGGCGGCGTAGTCGGTAAAGTTGCGGAACTCGGCGGTCGGGATGCTGTGGCGGGCCATGAAGTCCTTGGAGAAGGCCTTGGAGCCCTCCATGGCGGCGGCGCGGGGAGTC
Source organism: Rhodosporidiobolus sp. SP3-3/4 (assembly GCA_029873605.1). Lineage (NCBI taxonomy): Eukaryota > Fungi > Basidiomycota > Microbotryomycetes > Sporidiobolales > Sporidiobolaceae > Rhodosporidiobolus > Rhodosporidiobolus sp. SP3-3/4. The sequence goes on from JAQJIZ010000005.1 coordinate 1,113,164, forward strand.
GGGCCAAAGACGGGAATGCCGACTGCGGGAGGAGAGAGCGTGAGCTTCGGGAAGAAGTGGGGCAGGAGGAAAAGAGAGGCGCACCCTTGCGGAAGACGGCCTCGATGCCATCAACGAGAGGCTGCTCGGGGCCGGGGATGACAAAGTTCACCTGCAGCAGAGAAGCGAGAAAGAGATGAGCGGGCTGAAAGCAGGGTAGTCAAGGCGGTGCAGCAGGAAGAAGAGCTCACGTCGTTCTCACGAGCGAACTTGACGAGGCCGTCAAAGTCCTCGGCAGCGACAGCGACGGAGACGGCCTTGTCGCCAAATGCAGTGCCGCCGTTGCCTGGGCGAAGCGGGAGATGGAGGTGACCGAGAGTCAGCCTCGTCTCGAGGAGGAAGAAGAAGAGCGAGATGCAGCGCACCGGGCGCGACGAAGATGCGCTCGACGCGGCTGCTCTGGGCGAGCTTCCAGGCGAGAGCGTGCTCGCGGCCGCCCGAGCCGATGAGGAGGATGCGGAGCGTCTGCGGAACGGGGTAAGAGGGGGTCGAGGAGGAGGTGAGCGACGAGGGAAAAGCGACGGTCGAGGGGGGGTTGCGCGCGCACCTCGGGCTCGAACAGGGGCGTGGATTGGGCCATCTCGGGTGGTGGAGAGCCAGACGGGGTGGATCTACGCGCTGCAGCCGGCGAACGAGCGCTTTGAGCACGGCCTCGACCTCGACGGGCGACTTGGCGGGGAGCGCCGCGCGCAGGCTTGCTCTCTTCTCCTTCACGCACATCGTCAACTTTGCCGAGTGCGTTTGGCTTTCTCTTGCTTTTCAGAACCCTCAGAACCCCCCTGCCGCCCCATCCCAGCCGCCTCCGCCGACTTCGACCCGCCGTATCGACTTGCAGCGAAACTTCCATCGACTTCAGCAGCTGACCCCCGCCTCGTCGCCTGCAGTATGCGTGACAAGTGGCGCAAGAAGCGCGTTCGTCGTCTCAAGCGCAAGCGCAGAAAGGTTCGTCGAGCGTGTCTTTCCTCCCTCGAGTTGCCCGAGTCCTGACCCCGTCCTCCCTTCCCGCAGATGAGGGCCCGCTCCAAGGCAAGAACCGACACCCTCCCCTCCCGTTCTCGACCGGCTAGCTGACCTCTTGTTCCCCCGTGCAGTAATCCACTCGCCTGGATCGGACACCATCTTCACCAACCCGCGTAGCCTGCATCTCGTAACCTGACGCAGTCCTCCTACACGCCCGCCCGACTGGAGAGACTGGGGGACGTGCCGGTCTACGAGCAGGGGCACGAGAAGGGAGCAGGGGCGACGATGCTCGGCGTGAAAAAGGAGGGGCGCTTCCGCTTCCGCTTCCAGTCCTCCCCCTCATCCTGCGGTCCGCATCTCCACGCCCCTCTTCCACACACATGCGCCAGCATCGCCGTGCGCAGCGTCGTCGCACCTCCTACACCACTCTTCGCCTTTCCGTGGCCCACTTTGCAGCGGGCCGTCTTCCTGGGGCTGCCCTGACCAGACGGGACGGCGGGAATGAGGGCTGGACGGAGCGTACCAGCGCCGGGGCTGAGGAGGGGCGAGTCGGCTTGAGCTGAGGAGGATCGTTGCTCTTTCCTCGATGCTTCCGCTCCTACGCTCTCGACCCCCTCTCTTTCTCCGAGCTGTCGCTGCTGTGCTTGAGAGCTAGCTTTCGGACGTGCTGCCGGACGGTGCTGCTCAACACGCTAATTAGCAGTTCTCTGCAAGTTCTCTGGCTTTGTTGCCCGTGACGTCCTCGGCCTCCGGTGCCTCTCCCCTGAGCTTCACGGAGGCCAATTCATTTGCGACTGCGAACGGAGTAGTGGAGGAGTCGGTCGTCGTTGCGCTCTTTCGTTTCCGTCTCCCTGCTCAACGAAAGCTGCGAGCGCGGGCTTGGACCACAGTCATTACATCGTCTAGCACGAGAGGCGGCACGGAGGTATTCAGGCAGGAGTGGAGAGAAAGATGGAGATGTTGCCGGAAGAGATGGGCGAGGAAAGGGAAGGCAAAAAGGTAACCGGAAAGAGGGATAAGAGGGGAAATGGTAAGGAGCCGAGAGGGGCAGGGAGGGACCGTCGCGCTTTACGGCTGGGTGCGCTTGGGGTCGCGGGGGAAGAGCGAGGCGCGGCGGATGTTGTTGATCTGGAGGAAGAGCATGACGACGCGCTCGAGACCGATACCGCCACCCTGTACGACGGCAAGGTTGTCTGCAATCAGTCGCGGCTCGCCAAAATGCAGAAGAGAGGAAGGACGAGTGAGAGGGCAAGCGACCTACAGCGTGCGGCGGGCAGCCGAGGCGGAAGGCGTCGACGTAGGCCTTCATGTCCTCCGGGTTGATTCCGACCTGCTTGATGCGCTCGACGAGGAGCTCGGGGTCGTGCACACGCTGCGCACCCGAGAGGATCTCCTCGCCGCGCATGAAGAAGTCGTACGAGTTGGAGAGTTTCTGCGCAGGTGGTGGAGGCGTCAGTGACCAGTACCAGCGAGAGAGAGAGAGGTCAGAGGACGCACGGGGTTGGACGGGTCGGGCATGGTGTAGAACGGCCTGATCTCGAGCGGGAACTTGTCGATGATGTAGTAGTCGGTGCCATACTTCTCCTTGATGATCTTGCCGAGCGCCTTCTCGGACGAGGTGCTCATGTCGTCAAAGTCGCCAATCGGCTGCGGCGGCGTGCCCTGCTGCACGCCCGCCTCCTGGAGGAGCTTGATCGCCTCGCCGTGCTTGAGGACGAGCGTCTCGGGGAGCCACTTGAACTCGTCGTGCGGGAACTGCTTGCGCACGACGCCGATCTCGTCCGCGAAGCGCTGCTGCAGGCCCGCGAAGATGTGCTTGAGCATGCCGTCGATCGTCTCCATCACCTCGTGGTAGTGCTCCTCGAACGCCATCTCGAGATCGAGGCCCATGAACTCGGTCAAGTGACGGTGGGTGTTGGAGTCCTCGGCACGGAAGACTGGGGGAGGCGAGGTCAGCTTGGGCAAAAAGAGGAGGGCAGGAGAAGAGGGCGTACCGGGACCGATCTCGTAGACGCGCTCCATGTCACCAGCGATGCACATCTGCTTGTGCAGCTGGGGGGACTGTGCGAGGAAAGCGATGCCTGGCGGCGGGGGAAACGCTTCAGTGATGGAAAAGACGCAGAGGAGGAAAAGGCGCACTCTTGAAGTACGAGACGCGGAAAACGGACGCGCCCGACTCGGTCGCGGCGCCCTGGAGCTTCGGCGTGTGAATCTCGACGAAGCCCTGGCCGTTGAGGTACTCGCGGAAGAGGTTGCCGACGCCGGACTGGATCTTGAAGATGGCCTGGTTGGTGATGGTCTGCGGGCGTAGAGAAAGTGAGCGGGAGACCGTGGAGTACGCAGGGCAAGAAAGACCCACGCGAAGGTCGAGAACACGGTTGTCGAGGCGGGTGTCGAGGGCAACGTTCGGGCCGTCCTCGGAGCCGATGGGGCGGAGAGCGTCGTTCATGTTGAAGGGGAGCATGGCGGGAGCCTCGGAGATGAGGTAGAACTGTGAGGGGGGGAAGATGAGCGAAAATGGCAGAGAATGCAGGAGAGAAGGAAAGCGCACCTTCTTGATCTTGAGCTCGACGTTGTGGACAGTGCACGACTTGATCTCCTCCTTCGCCTTGGCAATCGTACCCTCGACAAGAACGATGGACTCGTCGTGGATACCCTCGACCCAGCGGACCATCTTCTTCGAGACGAGCTCCGGCTCGACGAGGACGAGACCCTGCATGGTCTGCTCCTGCTGGCGAAGGACGACGAACACCATCTTGGCGCCCTGGGCACGCGAAGTCTGGAGACGCGCGCGAACGAGGACAGTCTCGCCCTCGCGCTCCGGGGTCAGGTCGGAGAACTTCTCGCGCTTGAGGCCTGTCGGGGGACAAGGTCAGCTTCGTCCGCCGAGTCGGACAAGACGGACAGCGCACCCTTACGCTCGCGAGAGTCGTTCAGCGGGAGCTTGCCGTACGAGTCGGGAGAGTAGTCCTGGAGGAAAGAAGGGAGGTCAGCTTAGGACGGTTAGGGAAGGAGAGTAGAGCGCAGCGTACGGTCTCCGCCGCCGCCTTGGCCGCCTTCTCAGCCGCCTCCTTCTCGGCAATCTTCTTCTGCTTCTCGAGGCGGTCCTTCTCCTTCTGCTCGGCCTTCTCGCGCTTCTTGCGCTCACTCTTGGACTCGGGCTCGCCGTTGGCGCTGTGGAGGGGGCGCGGGTCAGCTGGCGTTGGGACTTCAGAGGCGTTGAGAGGGCGTACTTGAGGCGGACAGGCTCGCTCGAGGTGGCCGACTGAGCCGACTTGGTCGAGTGGGCCTCGGGCGACTTTGCGCGCGGGACGCTCTCCTGCGAGTTGGTGCGGCTGTGACCCGGGTGGAGGACCTTCTCTGCGAGGGCCTTGAGCGGGTTGTGGTGGTGCTTCGAGTCGTTCGAGGCGTGCGAGCCGGGCATGGTGGACGAGGACGAGCGGAGGAGGTGAAGCTGGGGACGGAGGAGCGAGTGCGACGCGAGGGCGGAGTAGGGGCGAGAGCGAGAGGAGAGGCGCGCTGCTTGAAGCCAAGGGCGAGCGAGCATGCAGCGACGGAGCGAGAGCCACAGCGAACTTCCGCGCGCCCGTCCTCCCTCTTGCCTCGACGCCCAAGTTGAGTCGGCGTCATCATCCCTAGCCCCTATTCCCGCTGAACGGTATCGAATGCCTCTCTTACGATCTCACGCTTACTCTCCTGTGCTCTCTCGCTCTCGTACGGGGCAGCGGAGTCGCCGGTCAGGAAAACCGGCTCTCTCGCTTCCCGTCTCTATCGCTTCTCGCTCTCCCCTCCCTCACTCGCTTCCGCTTCTCTCGCTCACTCCCGCTCGCCGGCCCGCTCACCCATGCCGCCGACGACCGGCGAACGCAGGGAGGCCGGCCCCGCCGTCCCTGCAGGCAACGCTCGCCCTCATCCTCCGCCGCGCCTGTCCTACTCAGAGGCAGCGCACAGGGACCGCACCGAAGTGCGCAGGAACTGCTCGCTCGTTGAGCGGCGCCTGCGCGACGTTGCCTATCGATCGCTCTCCTAGGTCGTCTCCGTCGAGGACGAAGAATAGCAACAGGCCCACGCCGCTGTCGTCAACGGCCAGGCGAGGGGCACCCTCGTCAAGATCCTCGTCTGGGCCAACCGCGTCCTCAGCGGTCCGGACCTGCGCATCAAACCCGCCATCGACCTGTGCCCGAACGTCGTCGACCTCCGCCTCACCCTGGCCGGCAACTTCAGGATGGACCTGCTCGCCAACATGCCCCGTGAGTCGCTCTTGGGCCCCTTCAACCTAAGAAGATTCACACTGTGCCCTGCAGACCTCCGCCGCTTCCTCACCTCATACGGCTCGCTCGTCCCGCCTAAGATTGCGACCTTCCGCTTCCTCGAGGACATGAGCCTCAGGCACATGACTCTCAAGCCAAAGGTCCTTCGATCCTTTCCCTCTCCCGCCGCTTTCCCAGCGCTGCGGGCCCTCGCGCTCGGCAATGTGCACATCCCCAAGCACCACTCTCACTCGCTATTCGATCTCTCCCCCGTATGCTCGCTCAGCTCGACGTTTTAATCGTCGGCGAGAGAACCTTCCGCCTCGACACGACCAATCTCCCGCTCGTCGTCCTCGAATGCAACTACCTCGCGGACCTCACGCCCCCTCCGCTTCTGGTAGTCGCGCCGGACGGCACTCGCTCCACCGTCCCGGGTGCTGTCAACCGCGCCGTCACCATCGCCCGCAAGCGAGCCCTCGCCGCCATGATGGATCGGCAGCGCGTCGTGCTTCCCAGCCTCGCGACAATGCACATCGGCACAATCGCCGGCGGCCCGGTACCGGTCCCTGCAGCTGAGTTGGCCAAAGCCATTGAAGCGTTCTCGTGGACGGTCCTGCCCAACCTGCGCGAGGTCAAGCTCCTTTTCCTCCCGGAGAAGCTTGATCCACCGAAGGTCAGCAACCCCGAGGTGCGCAAGGCAATGGAAGACCTGGTGGCAAGGCTGAGCAGGAGACCATTGAGGTTGTTCGGGAGAAGGGGCCCAGCGGACTGCAAGCCTCATCTCGCCACAGATGTGGGAGAGGAGCATCGAGGAGAAGGAGAAGAGGGCTCCCGCCGCTGCCGAGTAGGGCTTATCAGTATTCTGTCTGTGCCTCTGTAGCCTACTATCAGTCCGTCAGTGTCCGTAACCGTCTCTATGCCTACTTGCGGTGGAGAAAGCCAACTACGAGTTCTGCCTCTTTTCTTTTCCCTTGCGCTGGCTATGGCTCAGGAGACCACGAACCGATGCGCACCGCTGGCTTCCCTCTGCAGCATGTCCACTAAGTCAAGTGGAGGCAGGGGTCCCAGTGAGAAGGCTAGCCAGGTAGAATTCGTTCTCCTGCTTTCCCAGCTGCTCCTCCGGCCGGAAGCAGCGTAGCCATGCCGGCGTGGCCAGATCGAGCTGGACCAGAAAGAACAGAAGAAAAAGGCCCCTCGGAGGTGCAAAGGAAAGGAGAGAGCAAAGGAGAAAAGCACCTCCTGCTCCGAAGAGCAAAAGGGATGATCGCACCCAGGTTTGAACTGAGGACCTTATCCGAACACTAGGTGTTAAGGATACGTGATGACCAACTACACCATGCAACCGTTGTTGAAGGCAGGCGGCCTACCAACAAATATAACCTGCTTGTTTCCTCCACCCCCGAGGGCTGAGTGGCTCGTCTTTCTCTCTCGCACGAGCGCCGTCAGAAGCGTCTCTCAGTGTCCTCCTTTGACCACACCCCGTCGAGCTCTCTCGAGCTTCTCCCTGGAAGCGGGCAGCAAAAGGGGGAAACGGCACGCAGTAAGGTGGATATGGCACGACAAAGACAGCTGAGTAGGTGACAGGGGGAATAGCTGGCCATGGAGCCGGAGAGGGATTTGTACGAAGAGGCGAGGACAGACGGGAGGGAGTGGGAAAGGGCGGAAAGGGGTGGAGACGGCACGGCGTGTTTTGGCGAGGACGCAGAGTGGGTACAAACAACAAAAGAGGGAGAGGAAGAGGGCAAAGAGACGCCTACACCGGCAAAGAGAGGGGACGGTGGCATTCAGTACCCCTCCTCCGTCCTCGTCACCTCAACGTCCTTCCTCACCTCGCCCCTTCGCCGCGTGATCGCCTCGTCCCGAACCGGGTCGTTCTCGCGCACCTCGCGCGTGTCGACCACCTCCTCGCGGTCCGTCTGCGGCGGAGGCGCGGGCGAGTGCGGCGCGGGCGAGACGGTCGAGCGGGTGCGCTCCTCTGGGTAGCGGGGGCGCGTCTTCTCGATGTCTTCGAGGAAGGAGTGGAAGCAGAGCTCGACGGCGTCGATGTGCCTGCGAGTATCGCTCGAAGATCACCATCAATGCCTTCTCCTTGCAAGGAAGGAGAAGAAAGTACGGAAAGACGGCGGCGGGACGCACCAGAAGAAGTCGCAGTGCTCGCCATCGTCCATCTTCTGTACGCGAATGACCTGGACGTCCTTCTCATGCGTCTTGAGGCGCTCGAGGAGCGGCTCGGTGAGGACGAGGTAGTCTTTGCCGCCGCTACGAGAAGAAGGAAGAAGCGTCAGTTTGCCTCACCCGAAATGCCTCATGTAGCGCCCTCCCGACACCGCAAAGGCGCCGGAGAAGCACATAAGTGACGCCTGGGGAAGGAAAGAGACGCACTGATGAATCGCGAGGGGCGGGAAGCGCTTGTCGAACCACTTGTCCGCGCTCGTGTCCAGCACGCAGCCGCGGGTACTGCGAGCGGACGATCGGGTGAGCTCAAACGAGAAAAGACACTGATAGAGAAGGGCAAAAGCGCACGAGAAACCCTGTTATGCCCAGACAACCGAGGTCAGTCGGATTCATGGAGGCGGCGGAAGGGGAAGAAGGCAAGCGGGCCGAGGGGAAGAGAGGAGAAAAAACGTACGTTGTAGCCGGTCCACCAGAAGATGGACGCGGACGAGACGGGCGAGGGCATGAAGCAGAACTTCTTCGGCTTGCGGTCGAGGAGCTGCGCATCGGTCGGTTCGGGTCAGTCCTTGCTCTCACAAGAGTACGCTCTCGCCTCGACCCCAGAGGCAGGGAGAAGGATAAGGACGCACCCAGTTAGCGTCAGTCCAGTTGAACAGGAAGGCGAACATCTGGTAGCCGAGCAAGCCGAACGGGCGGGATGGGACCCAGTTGTACGAGAGGCGCATGAGGGGGATGAAGTCGAGGACGCCTGTACGCCAAATCGCACACCCGTACCTCGTCAGCCTCCTTGCGAGAAGGGAAAAAGAGGAGGGAAGCGGAAAGGCGCACCGAACCACCTCCGCCACGTCTTCCACTTCATGCTCTTCAGCGCGCCGAAGGGGAAGCCGGTCGTCAAGGGCCCGGCGTAGACGGCCGGGGCGAGCGCGATGAAGAGGCTGAGCTTCTCGCCCAGCTCGGGGACCATGCCTTGCGCTGCGGGTCGGAAGGAGGAGTGGCGAAGAGAAGCAGCGGACAGAGTCAGCGCGTGCATGAGGAATGGCCGTACGGGAAGGAACGCACCAAGCGAGCAGAACATGGTGGCGTTTCCTTGCGAGTGGCCGATGAAGGCGATCTGCGAGCAAAGCCCGCCCGCACGATCAGCGTTGCTCTCGTAGACAGTAAAAGCGAGGTCTGAATCCTCCGGGGTCCTCACCTTGTCGTAGCCTGTGTCCCGGCGAACGTGGTCGACGAGCGCAGGGAGGTCGTACAGCGCGAGCTCCTTGATGTTGTAGTCTGCGTCATCCACGCACACTCCCATCAGCAACATCCTTGCCAACATTGGAAGGTGGAAGGTGAGGGAAAAGAAGGGCGGCCAGACGCACCCCAGAACCGCGGGTCGCTCCGCTTGAGCCAGGCGTGGCCCATGTCGAAGACGCCGCGGGCGTTGCCGAGGTAGACTTGGTAGTCACTGCGCGGTGAGGAGGGTCAGGAGAGGGAGGAAGGAAAGGGAGGAAGGCAGACGGACCCGTGCTCGGCGAGCCAGAAGGCCAGGGAGCGCTCTTCGGACGTGATGCTGAGGGAGGTTCAAGGTCAGTAGAGGCAGAGTAGAAAGAGGAAGAGGGAACGCACAAGCTGCCGCAAGACTGGAACAGACCGTGCTGGATCAGGACCGGGAACCCGCCCCGGCCGTCCGCATGGACCTTCATCTCCTTCTTGAGGCACACGACCTTGAACACCTTGAGCAGGTACCCGTCCTTGGTCTCGACCGTCTGCTCGACGACGTCGAACCCGCACCGGCGGGCGTAGTACCGGATGTCCTTGACGACGCGCTCGTGCCGGCGTGCCGCCTGCGCCTCGGCCGTATCCCACTCGCGCCGGCGCCGGTCCGGGTGCGCGCCCTTCATGAAGCGGACGAGGTAGTGCAGGCCTTGCGAGGCGAGCGCCCAGACGATGATGAGGAGGAGGAACGCGGTCGAGGCCGCGTTGGAGAAGAGCTGGAGGAAGAAGAGCTTGACGCGGCTCTTGAGCGTCGGAGGGGCCAGAGGGCCTGAGCGAGCGGTCGAGGGGAAGGTGCCGAACGAGCCGAAGGCGGAGTGGGAGAGGGTGAAGGCGCGAGGGCGAGGGCGGGACGGGGTGGAGTCGTCGATGAGGGGGAGGCGGTCGACATCGGTGAAGCGCAGAGCGGACTCGAGGCCGTCGTGCTCGAAGACGGGGGTGCCGCCAGCGGAGGATACGGAGCTGGTGGAAACGGCGGGAGAAGGGAGGGCGGACGGGCCGCGAGAAAGGGGAGACGGCCGGGGAAGGGGAACGACCAGCTCGTCGACGGGGCCTGTGGGAAGAGAGGGTCAGGAAGGACGGAGGGGAAGGGATAGAAGGGAGACAAGCGGACCTGCGAGGTAGTCCCTCGGTCCTCCCGCTACTCCACCGCCGTCGAGATGCAGGTCAGCCCTGGCGCGCTCCTGGATCGTCTCGCCGTGGTAGCCTTGGTCGACTTTCCGGCGGTTGGCCTTGATGGTGCTGGCCGCGCCGGACGAGCTGCTGGCGCTGCTCGAGTCGCCGTCGAGCGGGTCGATGTCGTCGACCTCGATGGCCGGGGTGGGCACGCGCAGGTCCATGGCGACGAGGTTGGTGAGGCCCAGCGAGGAGGGCGCCTGGCTGGTGTAGGCCTGGAGGTTGTGCGGGCTGCCCCCACGGGCCGAGAGCGAGTCGGCGGCGGGGCGGAGGGCGGTAGCGAGCGCTGCTGCTGCCGGTTGAGCGTGCACGGGTTGCTGGACGGGCGACGGCTGCTGCTTGTGCGGCGGGGCGAGGATGTCGGTGCTCGTCTGGAGCGAGGGCACCCCCGGGCGGTGGACTGGATGGCTGGGTGCAGGCATTCGTGCACTGGCGTCGACGCGCGAACTCGAGCAGGCGCAAGTGGGGGGGTTGTGCGAGTAGTTGGCGCAGGGATGAGGGGGAGCAGGCGAAGGGGAGGAAGGGCGAGAACAGGGCTAGCAGTTGAGCATGGGACGAGCGAGCAGGCCGGTCGATGCTCGAGGGCAAACCAGCAACCACCAGCCGAGCGGACAGAGCCAAACACACGTCGGCCCCGCTGCGGGCGAAGTCGCAAAGAGTAAAAGGACAACAAGCTGTCACACGAGGGGACTGCTTTCGATGAACAGCTTACAGCTTCTGCAAGGACTGAAAAAGGCGAACAACCGCCCGGAGAAGGGGAGGACATTGCGGGAGAAAAGGACGAGCTGGGACTCGAGGATGGGGAGGAGGCGCTGCTCTCGTTCAACCGGCTCGCGCTCGTCCTGCTACCAGCTCCGCACGCTCACCACGATGGCCGACGACGACAGCCAGTACGCCTTTACGATCCCGCCGCCTGGCGACGACTCTCCCGCCCCTGCCTCGACCCTCCCCACCTCGTCCTCCTCCGCCAGCAAGCCCTCCAAGAAGCGCAAGGCCGAGCGCCATGCCGCCCCTCCTGCGCCTGTCGAGGCCGACAAGCCCGCAGAAGCTCCCGCCGCCGCGACGGAGGAGGAGCGCCCGCTCTCGCACAAGGAGAAGCGCCTCGCGAAGAAGCGCAAGCTCGCCGCCGAGGCCGCCGGCGAGTCGGTCGACGACGCCCCTGCGTCCGCACCGCAAGCCAAGGCCGCCGCGCCGACGCCGACCATGATCGGGCAGACCGTTGTCGGCAACACGGCGGCCAAGTCGGCGCACGGCATCTGGGTCGGCAACCTCAACTTTGCGACGCACGCGCGCGAGCTGCTCGCCTGGTTCGCGGACAAGGGGCTGAAGGAGGTCATGCGCATCAACATGCCGAACGGCAAGAGGCAGCACGAGAACAACCGAGGGTGCGTCTTGTTCTTTTCCCTTTTCCTCCTTTCCTTCCTCTAACTTCTCTTTCTGCAGCTTTGCCTACCTCGACTTCCCCACCGAGACGGACGTGACCATCGCCGTCGGTCTCTCGGAGCAGCACCTCGACGGCCGCAAGCTCCTCATCAAGTCCTCCTCGGACTACACCGGCCGCCCCGCCCCCTCCGCCTCGACGTCCACCTCCTCCGCGCCCGCCGCCGCGCACGCCGGCACGGGCGACCTCTCGACCCTCCCTCCGCTCGACTCATCCGCGCTCGACCCGTCCGCCCCGACAGGCGCGCCAGGCGGCGGTGCGCCGCAGACGCTGAACCGCACGGCGCGCAAGATCCTCGACCGGCAGAAGAACCCGCCTGGCCCGACGCTGTTCATCGGCAACCTCGGGTTCGAGACGACGAGCGACGACATCCGCGACATGTTTGACCGGAACCAGGTCCGGCAGGCCGAGTGGGCGCCGAAGGTCAAGGGGAAGAAGGGCGAGAAGAGCGGCAAGCGGCCTGAGAAGGGCAAGGGCAAAGCCAAGGAGGAGGACGGCAGCGACGAGGAGGCGGAGAAGGAGGAGAAGGAGGCGGACACGGACCGCGACGACGACGACTCGGACGAGGAGGACGAGGAGGAGAAGGACGGCGAGGAGGATGGCGAGAAGGAGAAGAGCAAGCGGGACAAGAAGGAGAAGGGCAAGAAGGGCCCGCTCGACCTCGCCGAGGCCAAGGACGCCGGCATCCGCAAGATCCGCCTGGGTACCTTCGAGGACACGGGCAAGTGCAAGGGGTGCGTCCGAGTTGTCTCTCCCTTTTCTCCCTTCCAGGCTGACTCCTTCTTTTCCGATAGCTGGTGCTTCGTCGACTTCCACCTCCCCGCCCAGGCGACCCGCGCGCTCCTCAACCTGCGCAACCACTCGCTCAACGGCCGCAAGCTCAACGTCGAGTACGCCTCGGCCGATGCCGTCCGCCGCGGCGGGCTCGGCACGCGCGCGGCGGGCAAGGCGAACCGCGTCCGCCGGGAGCAGGGCGGCGACGGAGAAGGTCAGGGTCAGGGTCAGGGTCAGGAGCGGGAGCAGCGCGGCAAGCGGAGGGAGCGCGAGTGGGACGACGGCGCCGTGCGCGACTTTGCGCACGGCGGCCGGTTCGACCGCGACCAGCCGCCGCACGCTCGGGGAGGAGGGAGGGGCGGGTTTGAAGGAGGACGGCCGCAGAAGGGCGGGGTGGGCGACGGGAAGAGGGCCAAGCCCGGTGCGGCCCTCGCGATGGCGCAGAGGCAGAGCGAGGCGATCGTCGAGGGACAGGGGCGGAAGACGACGTTCGACTAGAGCGAGGGAATGCATTCGCAGTGTCGTCTTTTCTTCCTCGCGGATGAGGTTCGAGGTCGGGCTTCTTCTGTTTCCGCCGACCTGTGAAAGCGAGCAACGGCCGAGCTCGCCCGCTCGATGACGTCGGTTGTCAAGAGCTGGAAGGAAGGAAGGAAGGAAAGATAGGGCAGCGGACAAGGACTTGAGCGCGAGAACGGGTCGCCCGCCTCGCCCGGTCCAGCTTCACTTCCCCGCTCATCGCTCATAGCTGCTCCTTGATCTTACAGCTCAGCTTAGCGTACACTAAGCAGACACCTTCAGTCTACCCGCACCCTATCACCGCCTGGCCTCGCGCTTCTCCCAGCCCGGTCCTCCTCATCTTCATCTCGGCGCCATGTCGCCGTCGCTCCCCGCCCACCTGATCCCCCAGCCGTCCAACCTCCCTGCCAACGCCCACCCGCTTGCCCGGACAGGCCAGCTCGCGGGCCTCTTGACCGCCATCCGCGACAAGAACACCCAGCGCGGCGACTTCATCTTCTACTCGGACAGGATCATCCGCCTGCTCGTCGAGGAGGGTGTGTTCATTCTTCGGGTCTCCTGTGTATCTGTCGCTACAGCGCTGACCTGTTTGCGCAACCCGACCAGGCCTCAACCACCTTCCCGTCATCGAGAAGAGTGCGGCGCCGCCCCATCCCCTCCCTGTTCCTTCTCTTGCTGACTTTTCTGCAATCTCTGCGTGCTTGAATGGACAGACGTCACCACTCCGACGGGCCTGTCGTACGCGGGCGTCGGGTTCGAGGGCAAGATCTGCGGCGTGAGCATCATGAGGGCCGGCGAGTCGATGGAGGCGGGCCTGAGGGAGTGCTGCCGGTGCGCCTTTCTCTCCTTTGAGTCCGGTTCCTATGCCTTGGCTTTTTAGGTGCGTGGAGCGGGACGAGTCGAACTGATCCTCGGGCGCGTTTTCTCCCCGCAGTGCTGTCCGCATCGGCAAGATCCTGATCCAGCGCGACGAGGAGACGGCCCAGGCAAAGCTGTTCTACGCCAAGCTCCCGGACGACATTGCCAACCGTTACTGCCTGCTGCTCGACCCGATGCTCGGTGCGTTGGGCTCGTTTTCCCTGCCCCTTTTCTCCCGGTGCCGGGAGCCACTTCTCCTATCAGCCCGTCCAGGTTGTTTCAGCAAGGACCTGAGCTGACTCCCTGTCTCTACAGCCACTGGCGGCTCCGCCATCAAGGCCATCGAGGTCCTGATTGAGCACGGCGTCCCCGAGGAGCGCATCATCTTCCTCAACCTCGTCTCGTGCCCGGAGGGCCTCCAGGCCATGTATGAGGCGTACCCCAAGGTCAAGATCGTCACCGCCTGGGTCGACGAGAAGCTGAACGAGCAGAAGTATATCGTTCCCGGGCTCGGAGGTGCGTCTCTCAGGGCCTTTTTGGTCTTCCGTGCGTTGCTGGTGTTGTCGCCTGACTCTTTCCCTCTCAGACTTTGGTAACAGATACTTCTCGGAGTGAAGGAGAGTGGACTGGACTAGAAACCCGTTACTGAAACTACGTCGCCGGTTGATCTGGGCGCGGTCCCGCCGCACGACCCTCAGACCCGCGTTCCCTTCGTACGGCTCGCCGTTGCGGGCCTTGTTGACGTCGTCGATGCGTTTGTGCGTTTATGTAGCACTTCCTGGCCAACTTGACTTGACTGGGCAGCGTTTTCCTTTTCCTTGCGTGCGAGAGGCGGCAAAGCGAGCTTCTTCCGAGCGACGCTGCTCCGACGCCGGTCAGAAGATGCTGGAAGGCGCATACAGGAACGCCCTGTTGCAAGGAACAGGCGAAAGAGAATAAGGGACAGCTCTGCGACCTTGCTCTTCATTCTTCGGCCTCCAGGCGAAGGGGCGACTTCGAAACGCGCGCCCCTGCTGATCTCCCTCCCACCTTGCTACAGTACTGCCTCGCACGCTGCTACCGCTGGTTCTTTTACGCCGCCGACCTCTGTGCGATCCCGTCCTTGCCGCCGATCTCATTCCGTGGCACCGATCCCTCCTCCCCCGCCTTCTCGAACGAAGGCCAGCCACGGTATTGCGGCCGGGACCGCCTGCCGCTGAGGAGGGCAGCAAGTGCGTGCACCACCGCCAGTGACAGCGCAGGAGCTGTCTAGTCCATCTGCCCAGCGGAACGAGGGTGAGCTCGCTGGTCTCCCAAAGTCGAGCGGGGGGAAGAAGGGGGAGGAGCTGCACCCGCGCTCGCTCACCCTCGCACCGTTCTGACCTTGGCCTGTTCAACACAGGCAGCACCGGCAAGCGCGACTCGACCCATCCACCGTCCCGCTCAGCGCGGCGACCGACTCTCCCACCTTCCGCCCCACCCGCACCGCAACCCAAGCTGGCGCCTCACTCGGCACCGTCTTCTCTCGGCGGGGGCTGCTCAGCGCTCCCGCCAGACCTCGAGGACTTCCTCCGCGCCTACCCGCACCCGGTCTTCGCCCTCCCCGCCGAGCCCATCTTCCAAGCCCTCGTCGCTCGCAAGCAGCCCTTCCAGCCCGCGACCTCGCAAGACGGTCACTTTGGGCCCGTGAGCAGTCGAGCGCAGTACGAGGGCGACGTGAGCCAGAGCGTCCCGAGTCCGCGGCCAGCGGGGGTTAACAACGCCTTGCTCGAGGAGGCCCGCCAGGCGGAGGAGAGCCTTCGAGCAGCGCAGACTGCAAAGGACGGCGCCTCCTCTACGCCGCCAACTCCAACGAGCAAGAGCAGCCTCGCCGCCCCCTCAACTTCCGTCTCGCAGCTCGCCTCGCCGAACCACTCTTCCCTTTCCTCCCGCCGCTCTTCCACCAACGTCCCCTCCTCCGTCTCTTCCGCCACCCGCGCCGCCAACAGCCGCGCAAACCGCATCCTTAGCGACGCCTTCGACTCGCCCGCGCTCCTCTCGCGCGTCTACCCGGCGCTCGAGCGCCGGACGCTGCTCGAAGAGGGCGGGCAGGAGAGCCATCACCCGTCCCGGACGGCTGAGGGCGCGGTCGAGGCGCTGTACGCGCAGCGCGCGGCGCACGACGCCAAGGTCAAGAAGGAGGAGGCGGACGAGGAGCAGCGCGAGAAGCACTTCGAGGAGGCGCGCGAGAAGCGCGAGGAGGTGGAGCAGAAGGAGTTCGAGCAGCGCGACAGGCTGCCGTTCGGCGCCTTCGCGCTCCAGGACATGCTCAAGCCCGTTTGGAAGAACAGCAAGTTCGCCGAGCTGATGGCCATCCGGGACGACGCCAAGACGAGCCAGGGCAAGAAGCGCGACAAGGACGGCGAGCAGGAGGAGCTCGACCTTCTCGCGCTTCTGTCGCGGACCGACGCGCAGGAGCTCCTCGCCGTCCTCACGCACGTCGTCGAGCAGATCGCGAACGCCGACGGCGGAATCAAGGACGACGTCCCGCTCGCCAAGCTCGACCATACCGTTCTGTGCGCTTCCCTCTCGCCGGTCTCCTCCCTGACGAAGCTAACTCTTCTTCTTGTCAACCCGCAGTCTCGAGCTGAACTTCCCGCCCAACTCGATCTACCGCCACCCCGCTTCTTCCAACTTCTCCTGGCGCCACTCGACGAACGATAACGCCGCCGACTCGACGACCGAGAATGTCAGCACCGCCGACGGCGAGGCGACCTCTTCGGGTTCGGCAGAGAAGACTCGTCCTTCACTCCGCACGCTTGACACCAGCCAGTCGCAGAATGCCTACTACTCTCCTTCCAACGCCTACGCTCCTCCGCCCTCGAACCAGAATCCCGCTCTTCCGCCGACGCACCATAGCGTTCAGGTGCGGCGTTGTCCCCCTTGGCCTTGCCTTGCGCTTCTGACCATCTCTCCTATAGGAGGAGACCCGCATACTCAAGCCCTTCCTCCAGCTCGTGGCGACCCTGCATCCCAAGTCGGGCCTCGTGATCTGCACGAGCATCATGGCTAATTGCCCGCTCCCCGTCTCCGTTACCAACAAGAAGGACCAGACGCGTCGGTGGGCGGCGGGCAACCTCGCTCCTCCACCGATGCAGCCCGGTCGTTCGGCCGGGCCTTCACCTGCACCACCTCCGGCAGACGAGGTCTCCAACCTCAGCTCCCCTGCCCCAGCACGCCCTCCTCTCGCCACCCAGCCTTCCCTCACCCGCGTCTCCCGCCCTCCGCTTACCCAGCGACACAGCTCCTACTCCTCCCTCTCAACCGCCTCCTCGTCCAACTCGACCGTTGTCGGCCGCGGCGGCGCTGGCGGCGAGTCGGCTCTCTCTCCCTCCTCCTCGCTCGCCGGCTCTCCCAACTCCCAGCCTGTCCTCCCTCCCGTCGACCGCGCCGCGCTCCTCGAAGCGCGCGAGACCGACAACGTCCCTCAGCCGTTCCAGCAGTGGCACGAGACGCTCGACCCCGTCTCGGGCGAGCGCAAGTCGCCCGACGCCGACATTACGGACCAGGCCATCTCCGTGCAGGACAAGAAGGTCGTCAAGCAGTCCTACCCGCGCCGACTTCCCGTCGAGATTCCTGGCCAGGTCTCCGGCGGAGGAGGAGACGGCGCCGGCGGCGGGTTGGCGTACCCGCGACCGGTGGAGCAGGAGGAGGGAGCGCGCGCGCCGCTCGACGCCGAGCTGACGCGCGAGCTCTGGACGGACGGGTACACGAGCCGGGTCCTCCGTCCCCCGAGCGGGTTCTTGACCGAGAAGGAGGAGCGGGCGCAGCGGCGACGGGCGGCGGTGGCGCACTCTACTGCGGCGGAGCGGCGGGAGGAGGACAACGACGAGCGGGAGAGGCAGTGGCAGGCGAGGCTGAAGCGGGAGAAGGACCGCGAGCGCGACAAGCAGGTCGCGAAGGCGGCGAGGGAGGGGCTGGGCGAGCTGAAGGAGATGGACGAGCCCGGGAGCGACGGCGAGGACTCGGAGAGCGAGTCGCGCCAGGAGTCGCCGGCGGAGAACGTCAAGGCGTACGACGAGGAGGGCGAGTGGGAGATGGATTCCCTTCGGAGGAAGACGAGGACCGGGTCCACCAGCAGCGCGGGGTCGTCTCGTCCCGCAGGGGACGACGAAGAGGCCGAGGAGGACGCCGCAGACCGCCGCTCCGTCCTCGAGACCGATGTCAAGCTCGACCAGCCGCCCGTCGTCACTCAGTCCCCTGTTCCGACCGACTCGCCCGTCACCTCTCCTCGTCCGCCTCCCATTCGCCACCACTCCTCCGGCACTTCCGTTCATTCGACTTCCTCACGCGCTTCGAGCCGCGGCAGCTACTCCCTCTCGCTCGCCGGCTCGCATTCGAGCGGCGGAAGCGGCATCGTCCGCGTTCACGAGCCGCAGGCCCCGCCCAACTCGATAACCGATGCGTTCCTCCGCACTCTCTCGCAGACTCCCTGTGGCAGGGCGATCCTCGCTGTCAACTGGGCCAACACGAGCATGGGCGACATCCGGACGTGGGGTCCCGAAGTGCGCTCTCACGTACGTTGTTCTTCCCTTTCTTCCGCCCCTTCCCACCGCTGACGATTCCTCCTCGCAGGTCATGGTCATGCTCGCCTCGCCGTTCCACGAGGCGCTCTGGATGGGCGAAGACAACGTCCTGCTCTAGTACGTCTTGCTCCTCCTTCCTTCCGGTTACGTCCTCCGACTGACTTCCCTTGACTCCCTTAGCAACGACGCGTACGCCCGCATCCTCGGCGAGCGGCATCCAAGCGCGATGGGCAAGGCTGGCGCTCTCGGCTGGTCCGAGGTGAGCATCCGCTTTTTCGCTTCTCCCTTGCCGACCGACTGATTTCTTCTTCTCCTTAGGTCTGGGACGTTCTCGGCCCGCTGGCGTCGCAGGTCATGCTCGGCAAGACCGTCTCGTTCGCCGACCACTGCATCTGCCACATCCGCAACGGCATGCTCGAGGAGACCTGTTCGTCCTTTCTCTTGTTTCTCTTCTGCAACTGCTCTGACTCGTCCTCGCTTGCATCAGACCACTCGTGGGCGTACATCACGCTCCGCGACTCGCAGGGCAAGGTCATCGGCTACACCGTACGCCGTTCTCGTTCTCCCTTCTTTACCTCGACGCTCATCCGCGCTACTCTCGCAGAACCCTTCCTTCGAGACGACTGCGCGCGTGATCGCCGAGCGTCGTCTTGGGACTCTCCGCGAGCTCACTCAGCTCACGAGTCTCGCTCGGACAATGAAGGGTGCGCTTCTTCCGCCCTCCTTCTCGTTCGTCCGCGTTGCTGACTCGTCATCCTTCTACTTGCAGACTACTGCCAGAAAGCCCTTCGCGCCCTTTCAACCAACGCTCTCGACCTCCCTTTCGCTATCCTCTACACCTGCAAGCCCGTCGCGCTCCCGCCCGGCCGGCGGACAAAGGGCTCGACCGAGTCGAGCGGCGTCCGGCGTGGTCCAGACGCTCCGACTCAGACCACCGGTGGAGGAGACTCGGCTCGGACGGACGCCCTCGGCCGCATGCGGCTCACGCTCCAGGGCACGGTCGGCGTTCCCGCTGACCACCCGTCGGCTGCGGAGGAGGTCGAGGTCATCATCTCGTTGAACGAGGACGGCGGTGCCAACACGTCTTCGGCCTCGTCGGCGTCGTCCCTCGGCGGGACCAACTCGACCAACGACGACAACTCCTCGTCGACTGTCTGGCCGTTCGTCGAGGCGCTCCAGAGCCGCAAGCCGGTCTTCATCGGCGACGTCGGCGAGCGAGCAGATGGCTTCGCTCAGCGTGGCTGGCCGGATCCGGTCACTCGTGCCGTGGCGATCCCGATCATGAGGTGTGTCTTTTCCTTCGCCTTCCACTTCGCTCGACGACACTCACGGACCCTCTCTCTGCAGCGAGGGTTCCATGAACCCGAAGGCGCTCCTCATCGTCGGCTTGAACCCTCGGCGACCCTGGAACGAGGCAAGTTGCTGTACCCTTTCTCAACTCCCTGCATTCGCTGATGTCTTTCTTTCCCGCAGGTCATGGCTACCTTCCTCTCGCTCATCGCCCGCACGCTCTCGACTGGTATCCTCGGCATCGAGGTCGCCGAAGAAGCTGCCCGGAAGAGCCAGGAGATGGCCCAGCTCATGAACGCCCGCCAGATGTTCTTCGGCAACGTTTCGCACGAGCTGAGGTGCGTTGGTGTCTCGCTTCTCTCCCGCTTTCTGTCGCTGACAAGGTCGCCTTCGCCCGGTCCGCTTCGCCTTGCGTACTCAGGACCCCCTTGACGCTCATCCTCGGCCCGCTCGAGGACGTCCTGGCCGACAAGTCGGCGCCGCTCACCTCGGCTCAGCGGGAACAGCTCGACGTGCGTTTCTTCCCTGCCCTGCTTCCCTTTCTCCGTTCTCACCCTCGCTCCCCTCCCTCACGGAACACACCTCTTCTACCAGGTCGTCCACCGGAACGCGAGCCGTCTGCACAACATGGTCAACACGCTCCTCGACTTCTCCCGCCTCGAGAGCGGCAGGATGGACGCGACCTTCCACCCGAGTCAGCTCGGCCGCAGCGTCGCCGACCTCGCCTCGCTCTTCCGCGCTGCCATCGAGCGCGGCGGCATCGACTTCCGCATCGAGGTTGACGAGGACCGGTGGGCGGACCGCAACCCGTTCTACCTCTCGAGCGAGATGCTCGAGAAGCTCGTCTTCAACATCCTCGGCAACGCGTTCAAGTGCGTTCTTTCCTTGCTCGGTATTCTTGCTCGTACTGACCTTGTCGCGTTCCCGACAGGTACACGTTGGCCGGCACGATCACTGTGCGAGTGCAGTTCACGCCAACAGAAGGCATCATCAGCTTCGAGGACTCGGGCGTTGGCATTAAGGGTGCGTTCGAATCCCCGCAGGGCCTCGTCTCAGACCGAGCTGACTCGATCTCTTCCTCCAGACGAGGACCTCGCCGTGATCTTCGACCGGTTCCACCGCGTCGACTCGAGTGCACGCAGCTTCGAAGGCAGCGGCATCGGTCTCTCCCTCGTTCTCGAGCTCGTCAAGACGCTCGGAGGCACGATTGACGTCGAGTCCGAGTACGGCAAGGGCAGCACCTTCCGCGTCCATCTGCCTCGTGGTACCGCTCACCTGCCGCCCGAGGCGATCCGTCATGAGCCATACGAGAACATCGCCCTCCCCGCTCGCTCGGTCCAGTCGAGGGCCATCATCGACGACGCTGCAGCATGGCGCATCGAGAGCAAGCCGCTACCGCCGCCGCCGTCGGACGGGAGCGGGTCACCTCGCTCGCCGCCAAGCCCGCCAGCTCGCCGCTCCTCCGACGCCGAGCCCATACCGGCCATCTTCGACCTCTCCAAGGCCAACACGCGAGTCATGGTCGTCGACGACAACGATCAGCTCCGGCGCTTCATCAGCTCGACGCTCTCGAAGAGTATGCCTTCCGCCTTTCTCTTCCCCCCCTCCCCTGCTCTCGTACTAAGAACCAGACCCTGCAGTGTGCACTGTCATCGAGAAGTGCAACGGGCAAGAAGCGCTCGACTACGCCCTCAAGCACCCGGTCAACCTCATCGTGTCCGACATCTCAATGCCCGTCCTCTCCGGACAAGAAATGCTGCTCCAACTTCGCAAGAACCCGTCGACGGCCCTCATCCCCGTCATCTTCTTGTCAGCGGCGGCGGGAACCGAAGCTCGCGTTGACGCCCTCCTCCTCGGCGCCGAGGACTACCTCGTCAAGCCCTTCCAGGCCCGCGAGCTTCTGGCCCGCGTCAACGTCCACCTCCAGCTCGGCGCGATGCGCATGGAGCTCGAGCGGCGAGTGCACGAGCGGACGGCCGAGCTCGTCGAGTCAGAGAAGAAGTACAAAGAGCTGGCGGACCAGCACCAGACGCTCGCGCTTGTCAGCCCGGTCGGCATCTTCCAGACTGACAAGGCTGGCAACATGCTCGTACGTTGACTCCCCTCCCACTTCGAACTTTCCGGGCTGTGTCTGACCTTTCCTCTCCGACCCTGCAGTTCGTCAACCCGCAGTTCCTCGAGATCACCGGCCATCCTCCCGACGCTCCTCACACTGATTGGCCCGCGGATATTCATCCGGACGACCTCGAGCGCGTGCGCGGTCTCTGGAGTGAGCCTCTCTTTCCGCACCCTTCTCTGAGCGTGCTCTGACGTTCCTTCTGTTTCTAGCTGCCGCGACCGCGAACTGGCAACCGAACAAGCCGACGTCGACCTTCGAGTACCGCTACCGCAATGGCAAGTACGCGCAGCTCGAGCTTCGGGCGTACGAGAAGGGCTACATCGGGTCAATTGTGCGCCTCTTCTTCCTTCGTCCCTGTTCTTTCGTCATAGATCGCTCACCATCGTCTCGCAGACCGACATGACTCACGTCAAAGAGGTCGAGCACCTGCACATCTCGGCAATCGAGTCGCGTGCGGAGGAAGCCGAGCAGAACCGGAGGAACATGGAGGCGTTCGTCGACATGGCCTCGCACGAGCTGCGCAATCCGCTCAGGCGCGCTTGTCCAGCTTCCACCCCTTCCTTCCGGGTCGACTGACGCTCCTCCGTCCTCACAGCGGTGTCTGGCAGAACGCCGAGGTCGTCGCGAGCTCGATCGACACCTTCATCGACTTCCTCACCGACCTGCGCGAGGGCAAGCCCGCCACGCCCGCCCTTCTCGAGGAGATGCACCAAGAAGCCCTCGAGGACGCCGAGTAGGTTTTACCCCTCCCCATGCCTGGCAGCCGAAGCCGAGCAAGACTGACGGCTTGTTTCGTCTCTTCACAGCGCCGTCGCCTCCATCATCCTCTGCGCCTCGCACCAGCAACGTATCGCGGACGACATCCTCAATGTCAGCAAGCTCAACATGGGCCTCTTGTCAATCAACGTCGCGCCTTTCCACCTCGTCTCGTCCGTGCGCGAGGTGGTCAAGACCTTCGAGGTGCAGGCCCACCAGCAATCGATCCAGCTCTCGGTGGACGAGAGCCCGTCTCTCACGGCGCTTCATGTCGACTGGATCGTTGCCGATTCGGGCAGGGTCAAGCAGGTCATCTACAACTTCCTCACGAACGCCCTCAAGTACACCGCCGACTCGGACCGCAAGGCCGTCACGGTCCACGTCGAGGCGTTCGCGTCTGCTCCGCCTGTGCCGCACAACGCTCGTCGTGTTGTCGACCCGGATCAGAAGCTCGAGGCGCCGGTCAACTGCGTCTGGGTCGCATGCAGCGTCGAAGACTCTGGCAAGGGTCTCACCGCTGAGCAGCTCAATCTCCTCTTCATGCGCTGGGCGCAGGCGAACCCGAAGAGCGACCGTGCGTCCGGTTCCTATTTTCCTCGCTAGTTTCCTGTTCTGACCCAATTTTTCTCACAGAGTACGGCGGTTCCGGTCTCGGTCTCTACGTCAGCAAGAAGCTCATCGAGCTGCACCGCGGCTTCATCGAGGGTACGCCTTCCTCCTCTCTTCTCGCCTTGTCCCGTCGCTCACAAGGTCTGCCTGCAGTCGAGTCGAATCTCGGCCAAGGCTCCATCTTCCGCTTCGCCATCCCCGCCGCGCGCGCTGAGCGTCCCTCGCCCTCGGAGCTGGCACTCTCGGCGCCTTCCCGGCCCGCCAGCAAGCGTTCGAAGCGACCTCAAAGCTCGAGCGGCCGGTCGCCGAACCCGGTCTCGGCGCTCGTTAACACCCCGCCGCCGGCCCACAACGGCGTCGTCCCGCTGCATGTCTGCGTCGTCGAGGACAACCTCATCAACCGCAAGGTCATGATGCGCCAGCTCAAGGACCAGGGCTTCCAGGTCTCGCTCGCCGCCGACGGCCGCGAGGCGCTCGAGGTCCTCAAGGAGGACAACAAGCGCTACAACGAGCAGGACACGAACAAGGACCCGAGCTACTCGCCCATCCGCGTCGTGCTGTGCGACATTGAGGTGCGTCAGCTTCGGATCCTTATTCTCCCCGACGACGACTGACCGGATTTCCCCACGCACCTTCTGAACAGATGCCCGTGCTCGACGGCTTCGGTTTCGTTGAGGAGAAGCTGCGGATGGAGAAGAGCGGCGAGCTGAGCCGTCATTACGTGCGTCGTGGTTCCTCTCTTCCTCTATGACGCCCACGGCTGACCAGCTCTCTCTCCTATGCAGCCGACATGCGCCGTCACCGGCAACGCCCGTCCCGCTCAGATCCAGTCCTGCCGCGATGCCGGCTTCGACGACGTGCGTTTATCGCGCTCGTTCCCTCGCGGACCCTCCCCTGACCCGCTGTCTCCTTCCCGTGCAGGTCGCCGTCAAGCCGTACCGCCTCGCGGAGCTCCTTCAGCAGATCAGCAAGCTCGCCGGCCTGCCCATCGCTGGACCGCGTTGATCTGTGCCTCCATTTCCTTTTCGTCTTTTCCACCCTCTCTATATATTCCGGCCGTCATCCTCACTCGATACACTCCTCCTCCATCCGCCAAGCCTGTATTCCTTCCGCATGTGCCGTCTTCTTCTTGTCTAGGGTCGCCGCCGTTGTTCTCCTTTGGGCTTTCCTCCTTCGCCTCCGGTCCGGGCTTTCGCTCACCCTTTCAGGGTGCTTTACCTGGTCACATCTCGTGTAGTGTATCACTCCCCCTCTTTCCGGTTGTCTCCCATACTCTAGCCGCGCGATACATGGACGTGCTCTCGCCTCACGATGACGAAGGCAGCGAGAAAGTGTCTTTTCGGTGCCGTTCCAAGCTAGACGGCCAGCGCCATGCGATCCGGCAAGAAGGGAGGGAAAAGACGAACGAGGTGACCGAAAGCGAAGACCGGAAAAGACGAGGGAGGACCGAAAGCGAGGGAAGGGAGAGAGAGCCGTGGGCTTGGTCTACGACGAGCAGACCGCGAGGTTCTTGACGGTGCCGAGCTGCGAGCCGTCGAGGCCGAGGAGCCAGCCCTGTGCGCGCCGGAGACGCGGGTGAGCGGTCAGTTGCGCTCGGAACGGAGGAGGAGAAAAAGGTCGCGGGGGAAGAGGGAGGAGGATAGGGAGAAGGGGACGGACGTTGAGCATCTGGTGGTGGTAGTCGAGATTCTGCGTGAGGAGGAAGAGGAGGATGAGCGTGCTGCGACTGCTGGAGCGCAGGAAAAGAAGGAAGGAGAGAAGGGAGACGCCGTTCTGGCACTCGCAGCACGACCCGCTCGCCGCTGCTGTCGCCGCATCGTAAGTGAGGCCTTCGTACCACTGTGCCGGCCGTCCTGTATCCGCATCAGTTGCGCTCTCACTGCTGTGTACAGTGAGAAGGGAAAGAAAGGAGAAAAGGGGGACGGGACGCACGCCGTTGTAGGCCCCGAGCGTCAAGAGCAGGTTGTTGTCCTGCGCCTTGAGGGTTTGCGCGAAGTACGCCGCGGCGGTTTTGATGCTGTTCCTCCACGCTCGTCAGTCAGTCCCGCTTTTTCAAGGACAGAAAGAAGGAATGGACGCACTTGTACGCTGGGTCAGCGCAGTCCCCATCCGGCGCCGAGCCGCACTTGTCTTCGGTGATCTGCATGAGGCCGAAGCTGCAAGCGGAAGGAAGATCGGTTGGAGAGGCAGGAAGGGCAGCAAGGTAGGGAGGGAGGAAAGGAAGGACGCACGCGCCGCCCGAGTCGCCGACCGTGTCCGGGTTGCAGCTCGCTGTGCGTCAAGATCCAGCTGGCATCAGCGTCCCTCGCTCCTCGAGCGCGCGGGAGAAGGGAGAAGGAGAAAGAGAAAGGAAAGTAAGACGCACACTCCTGCATCGCGAGCGCGGCGAGCAAGATCGGCGGCAGGCCGTACTCGTCACCGTACTTCTCGAACAGGCTCTCGTACTTCTTGCACGCGGCGTAGACCGAGCTGGACTGCTTGAGGACCGAGGAGAGCGAGACGGTGCGGATTTGGGAGAAGGTGAGAGCGGGAGGGGTCTGCTCTCGTCGCTTTCGGTCAGCTCTAGCCCAGTAGAGGAGGCGGGAGGATGGGAGAGAGGGAGGGAAGGGAGAAAAAGAGAGCGCACCCAGCCCTTGCCGTCCACGCCGCAATTCAACCACGCCTCGCTCCCGTTCGGCCCGCTCGAGGCGCTCGTCTCGTCCTTCGCGCCCGACGCGCCGCACACCGAGTCGCGGTAGCCGATCAGTGTGCGCGTCGACGCTGACGCCGCGGAGGAGGAGAAGACCTTGGTTGTGGTCGAGGCGGCGGCGGAGGAGGTGCGCGAGCGCGAGGAGGCGAGGAGCTCGTACGCCACGTTGACGTTCGCCGTCTTCGTCTTTGTCGCCGCGCTGGACGTGTCCTTCGTGGCCGACACCCTGCGGTGGCACTTCTTCTTCTTCTCCCCGCTCCCGCTCGCGCGGCGGTGCAAGGCCGCGCCGGCAGTGCGCCTCTGCAGGTCGCCGGAGAACGAGGCGCGGTAGGTGTCGATGTAGGGCACGTCGGCGCCGGCGTGGGGGGATGCGAAGGAGAGGAAGGGGAGGGAGAGGGAGAGGAGGAACGAGAGCGGGAGGAGGTGCATCTTCTGAGGTGGGAGAGCGCTGAGGTATAGAGGGGAGCACTGCGCGTTCCGTATGGTCAACAGGAGGAGGCAGCGAGAGAGAGATCGTGCACGTACAGAGAAGGGCCGGCCTTCTTGGGATGACGAGGACAACAAGCGAGACGAGACGAGAAGTGGAAACCAGCCAACGGAGTGAAGAGCAGGAAGCCAAGCCGCGAGTGAGTGAGTGCGAGAGAGGGCGTTTGTCCGTTCGCTCATCAGTGCGGTGATGCGCGAGGAAACGGACAGGAGAGGGGGCGGGGGGGGGACCGTGGCTCTCGATCGAGGACAAAGAGGGGGTCTGTGCGAGGCGGAATCTGCGGCGGGCGCGTCGAGGTTGGCGTGCGAGAGAGGCGCGTGAGGGCGAGCTGAGCGCGAGGTAGGTGGATTGAGGGGTGGCGAAAGCGGGCGAGAAGCGGGAGAGAGGCGGGAGGAGGGAGAAGCAGCGGAGAAGGCGAGGAAAAGAAGGTCGGCGTTGAGAATGACCTCGAGAAGATGCTCAGTTGCGATTATATGGCTACACTACAGGGTGCTGAGGACAGGGTCAGCCCTCGCCAGCCAAAGGAGCGTGAAGAGCGAGGGGGAGGAAAAGCGCACCGGTTCTCCTCGCCCGACAGCGGCGCCTCATACCCGCCTGTCTGCCTCATTCTGCTTGTCGACGGGTGCTGTCGGGTCCTGGGCGGGCGGGGGGAGGAGGTCGTGGCCGTCCTGGGTCTTGCCCGGCTGGAGCGAGGTGAAGGGGAGGGGCGGGACCGGGGCCGAGTGGTGGTCGTCCTCGGGGCGGAAGGTGCCGTTGGTGGACCTGTGGGGAGAGATGTCAGCTGAGTGTGAGAGAGTGCCGAGGAGATGGGCGTACTCCTTGTAGGACTCGAGGAGAGGCTCTGGAGGGGGGGGGGGGGCAAGAGGGGGAGCGAGTGAACGGGGTCAGCGGGCAGTGTCGTGAGCAGGGAGTGGGGTGGTGGACGTGCTGAAGATGTAGATGCCGGAGCCGATGCCGACGGTGAGGGCGATGAGGGGCGGGACCACTCGAGACGACATCGAAGGAGGAGAAGGAGGGGGAGCAACGGAGTGGGGCGAGGTGCGGCTGGTGTGGGTGGCTCGGGGTGGTTAGTGGGTGAGTGTGAGAGGGTCTGGCGAGTCGGCAGGCTGTCCAATGCGGTGTAGAAGCAGGTTGACCTCGTCGCTTCCCCGCCTCAACCAACTTGACCCTGGCTCTCCCTCTTGACCACTCTCACCCGCTCAGCCAGCTACCCTCTGAACATTCGAGTGCAGCACTGCGCCCGGCGGTCCTCTCCCCATCCCCTCGCCATGGAGTTGCCTCCAACGTCGCTCTCTCTGCCCAAGTCGCTCCCGTTCCCGCTCCAGGTCCACCGCCTCCACGTTCAGCGCAGCTCGACCGTCACCAAGACCCAGCCCCTCCTCACCTACTCCTACCAGCCCCCAGCCACCACCGAAGACTCCAACCCCGACCGCCAGGTCAGGGTCTGGGACTCGCCCATCTCGGGCCAGCTCCACCTCTGGCACGTCCGCGAGGGCGACACCATCACCAACAACCGGTGCGCTACTCCCTTCCCAGACACTCCAACCGGCAAGACGGAGACGGCGCGAGGAGGACTCGCTGCGAGGGTGGGGGACCACTTGCGCTCGACAGGTGGAGGAGCGCGCCCTTTGGGTCGCAGAGGCCTCTTCAAAGCTTCCGCTGTGCTATGTGGAGCGGGTGACGGCCGGGCAGAGACGGCCGGCGCTTCCTTCTCTTCCTCCAGCCGAGTCGCGTGCTCGAGTTGAGCGCTGTTCTTCCTTCACACAGCACCTCTTTCCGCCGTCCCTCTCCCCGCTGACCTCACCCTACCATCCCATTGCAACAGCCAAGCTGTCGTCCAGATCAAGGAGCCCTGCACCCACGACGTCCAGCTCCACGGCCTCTGCGCCCTCTGCGGGAAAGACCTCAATGCGTGCGTTCTCTCCCTGCTTAGCCTTCACCAAGTACGAAAGAGCTCACTCGAACCTGGACGCGTGCGCAGCACCGACTATACCGGCTTCTCCGACACGTCGAGGGCGACGATCAGCATGGTGCACGACGTCGGCGGGCTGACGGTCTCGATGGAGGTGCGCCTCTCCTCTCTCACATGCCGGAGACACGTGCTGAACCAGTGCTTCCATCCCGCCTCCCGCAGGAAGCGCACCGCCTCGAATCCGCCACGACGACGCGGCTCCTCTCGGCCAAGAAGCTCTCGCTCATCGTCGACCTCGACCAGACCATCGTGCACGCCACCGTCGACCCGACCGTCGGCGAGTGGCTCCAGGACCCGACAAACCCGAACTTCAAGGCGCTCGACGGCGTCGGCAAGTTCAAGCTCGTCGACGAGGCACCGGCGGGGAAGCGGAAGAGGCCCAAGCTGGGCGAGAGGAAGAGCACGAGGGCGGGCGCGGGGGGTGGTGGTGGGGCGGAGGGCGCCGAGGAGGGGACGGAGGATGGAGAGGAGAGCGAAGAGGAGGA